>JAMFTG010001281.1:0-62199 GCA_023974075.1 Chaenocephalus aceratus
AAAACAAAAACCTTGTTTGCTACCGTCGACAGACTAACAAACCCCCCAGTGTCAGTAGCCTCTGAATTTCTATCCACCAGGGCGTGCAATGAATTTGCCTTCTTCACTGACAACATTCAGAACATCAGACAAGCAGTCAGTGCCTCTGCATCAGGAACAGCAGATGTGTTGTCTCTGTGTCCACTTAACATCAATTCAGACATCATGACACAGTTCCATCAGATTAATGATACAAACCTAGAGGACATTATACAACTTCTGAAGTCCTCCTCCTGCTGCCTTGATATTATTCCAACAGGGTTTTTCAAAGATGTTTTTCGTTGCATGGCCTCAGAACTACTTCATATAGTAAACACATCTCTTCACTCAGGTATTTTTCCACAGGCCCTGAAAACTGCAGTCATTAAACCGCTCTTAAAAAAGAATAATCTAGATGCTTCAGTGATGAACAATTACAGGCCCATATCAAACCTCCCATTTCTAGATAAGATCATTGAAAAAGTAGTTTTTCAACAGTTGAGTAATTTCTTGCATTTAAATAACTGTTTCGACGTGTTCCAGTCGGGCTTTCGCCAAAACCACAGCACTGAGACTGCGCTTGTAAAGGTTTTTAATGACATCCACTTAAACACAGACAGTGGCAGAACTTCAGTGTTAGTATTATTAGATCTCAGTGCTGCGTTTGACACTGTTGACCACAGCATATTACTAGACCGACTGGAGAACTGGGTGGGACTTTCGGAAACAGTTCTAAATTGGTTTGAATCCTACTTAAAGGACATAAACAACTTTGTTTCTATAGGTAAATACACATCTGACAAATATGACATGTGGGGTTCCTCAAGGCTCCATCTTGGGGCCTCTTCTCTTTAACATCTACATGCTACCACTGGCTCAGATAATGAAGAACAACAAAATAAGTTACCATAGCTATGCAGTTGACACACACATTTACGTAATAATTTCACCAGGAGACGATGCTCCAATTCAATCACTGAGTAAGTACATTGAGCAAATCAATGACTGGATGTGTCAGAACCTTCTCCAATTAAACAAAGATAAAACTGAGGTCATGGTTTTTGGAGCCA
Source organism: Chaenocephalus aceratus (assembly GCA_023974075.1). NCBI lineage: Eukaryota > Metazoa > Chordata > Actinopteri > Perciformes > Channichthyidae > Chaenocephalus > Chaenocephalus aceratus. The sequence continues at coordinate 1,089 of JAMFTG010001281.1, forward strand.
AGGCAGAACGTATAGAAGTTAGCGCTGAGCTTCAGTCTGCAATGTTCAAACAACAGATAAAGCCAGAAATCTAGGTGTAGTCATGGACTCTGACCTGAGCTTCAACAGTCACATTAAAACAGTTACTAAATCAGCCTACTATCACCTAAAGAACATATCTAGGATTAAAATACTAATGTCACAGCAGGATCTGGAGACACGTGTCCATGCTTTTATCTTCAGTAGACTCGACTACTGCAATGGTGTCTTCACAGGTCTCACTAAAACATCTATTGGGAAGCTGCAGCTGATTCAGAACGCCGCTGCTCGAGTCCTCACTGACACTAAGAAAGTGGATCACATCACTCCTGTTCTGAAGTCTTCACACTGGCTTCCTGTGTGTCAAAGAATAGATTTCTAAATACTGCTGCTGGTTTATAAAGCACTGAATGGTTTAGGCCCAGAATACATTTCTGACCTCCTGCTAAACTATGAACCATCCAGATCTCTCAGGTCTTCAGGGACTGGTCAGCTTCCTGTCCCCAGAGACAGATCTCTCAGGTCTTCAGGGACTGGTCAGCTTCCTGTCCCCAGAGACAGATCTCAGTCTCAGGATGTCAGCTTCAGAGGATCTAGGTCAGCTTCCTGTCCCCAGAGCCAGATCTCTCAGGTCTTCAGGGACTGGTCAGCTTTCTGTCCCCAGAGTCAGAACTAAACATGGAGAAGCAGCGTTCAGTTATTATGCTCCAAACATCTGGAACAAACTCCCAGAAACCTGCAGGTCCGCTGCATCTCTGACTACTTTCAAATCCAGCAAGAAGACTTTTCTTTTTGTCGCTGCTTTTAATTGAACTATTCATATCTTAGACTGCACTGTAACTTTTATCCATGTATATTTTCTTAATGTCTTTCATTTTTTGTTTTTCTTTCAATGTTTTTTTTATTATCTTTTACTGTTTTTAAATGCCTTTATCTGAATGTCTTTCATTTTTGTAAAGCACCTTGAATTGCCTGGTGCTGAAAGGTGCTATATAAATAAACTTGCCTTGCCTTGCCTTACATTCAGATTTATAAAAGACCATGTACGTACCATATATTCTGAGTGCAATATATGTTCACAATGAGGAGAAATGCATGTTTCTATCAATGTGTAACAGTTATCAAAATACTCATTAAAAGAAGGACAAGGAAAGAATAAAAGAAAAGGCCTATAAACACATTATGTAATGACTCAAGACCATTTTCACGTAATTATGTAATAAAACCCACATTTTGTAATAATCTGCTGCATTCTGTAATCAACAGCCTGAATGCAATATAACATACATTTCCCTGCATTTTGTAATACATTATTACATTTTGCAATGGTTATTACAAAATGCGTGAGTTGCCCTTTTAAAAAACGGTAATATTCATTATGTAACCATAACCAAACTGTAAATATATCCCAAAATTGCCACGGAGCCCAGCCGGGCCCGAAAAGGCAACGTGGGCAACACCTCGGCTTCCTTGTCCCGCGGGCCCACCACCTACGGGAAACAGCGATGAGGTCGGGTGCGCTGCCAGAAGGGTGGCAGTGAAAGCGGAGGGTCTCGACGTTATTATGCAAGTGTTACTGGTCCCGCCCACTGGAGATCAAACTGTGTCCCACTAACTGAAATGGGTTTGTCCCCTGCTCTGAACTGTCTGGTCTGAACAACAGGATCTGCAGTCAGAGCTACTCTTTACAATCCTCGTGATCTCTCCACTGATCTGAATCTGATACTGAGAGAGGATTCTGTCACAAGCAGATCATTTGATCCGTGAACGCAGCACAGACTCAGTCAAACCAGTCAGACTGCCTACTGTACACACACACACACACACACACACACACACACACACACACACACACACACACACACACACACACACACACACACACACACACACACACACAGACGCACACACACACCACACACACACACACACACACACACACACACACACACACACGCAGAGGCAGGATAGGAAGCGCCTTCACTTCACTTCGTCTGACGGACGCTGAAGTTGATGAACGTGTGATTGTTTAAAGCTGGGAGACAAGATGGCCTCCTAGCTGTGAGAGCAGAGAGAGAGTGCAGGTTAGTTTAAAGAGTTCCCTGTGAGGAGGAAGAGGAGTTCAGGCTGATGGGGGTCAGTCTGTCAGGAGGGCTACATGTGTGGAGGGGCAGGCATCCGGCGGGCACTAGGACCCAGCAGCCATCAGAGAGCTCACCTGGGCCTTTGCTCCTGAAACACCTGAGAGACTCTGGCTGCGTTTCTCAATGTCGAGTAAAGCTGCTGCAGAGCCACTATTTCAAGTATGCTACGTCATCGAGTGACTGTTTAACATGCATTTAAACAGTGCTTCGGCGCCACTCGATGACGTAGCATACTTGAAATAGTGGCTCTGCAGCAGCTTTACTCGACATTGAGAAACGGGATCTGGCTGCGTTTCATTGGTCGATCAACACGCCCTCCTGACCCCCCCTCAGGAACTCTGATCTAAAGTCTAAACAGTGAAGTTCAAACGTCTTAATGCAGTATTCTCACCTTGTCACATGTGTCCTGATGATGAAGAAGTGTACTTGTACTAGACTGTAAAGTTACAACATGTACTTTCAGCCAATATCTGTATCTGATGGCATTAGAATATATTCTATAAACTCTCATTTAACGGGAACTGTTTCACTACTTTAGCTGACAGGCTTTCAACATATTTCTAAGTTTCTCTGTTTTCACAGAGGGCATTCAGGTTTTAGTTTCTGATGAAACTGTGAGTCTCTTTCTCTATTGTAGTCTTCCCTTCAGGTGTTCTGTGTTCAACACCAGCTGAGCAGAACGGAAGCCATTTTGTTTCTTAGTGTTTACTGTCGAGACAAAAACTCAAGTCTAAACACGTCAACAAATAATTAAAAGATGTGTTCAATTCAGTCAGAAGTGGAATGCCGGAAAAATAGATTTCAGGTTTGAGGAGGAGGAGGAGGAGGAGGAGGAGGAGGAGGAGGAGGAGGAGGAGGAGGAGGAGGAGGAGGACAGACTCAGTCAAACCAGTCAGACTGCCTACTTTCTCCCATTGCACAGTGATGATACTTATACCTCTAGAATCTGTTGAATCTCAGCTTTAATCTGATATCTTGTTTGTGCAGATCCGATAAGTAATAAAGTATTTATACCGTGAGTTCTGGGCTGAGTGCGTTAGCATTTTTTCGCTTTGGGCTAATTCAGACGCTTGGTATTACCCTTGTGTTTAGTTTAGATAAAAATGGTTCGTATCGTCAGTTAGCTGAGTTTCTTCCTAGTTAGGATGCCACCTGGGCGCCTCCCTAGGGAGGTGTTCCAGGCACGTCCAGCTGGGAAGAGACCAAGGGGTAGACCTAGGACCAGGTGGAGGGATTATATCTCTTCGCTGGCCTGGGAGCGCCTTGGGACCCCCAGTCAGAGCTGGTTGATGTCGCCAGGGAAAAGAAAGTTTGGGGCTCTCTGCTGGAACTGCTACCCCCGCGACCCGACCACGGATAAGCGGGAGAAGATGGATGGATGGATGGACGACGCCCACCGCGGTCCCCTGCGGCCCCCTTACGACGGTCCGTTCAGGGTCATACGTCATGGGGACGAGAGCCTGGTGGTGGATATTGGTGGCAGGCCTGAGACTGTGTCCGTTGATCGAATTAAGCCTGCTCACGTGGACGTTTCCAGGCCGTTGGAGTTGGCCCTGCCCCCACGTCGGGGCCGCCCTCCCATGGCCTGCCCCCCGCCCCTGTGGGGATGCCCTCGCCCTCGTTGGCGCCCCTGCCCCTGCCCTCGCCTGCGGCCCCGCCCTCCTCGGCCCCTGTGGTCCGTACGTGCCGGGGTCGGGTGGTACTTCCTCCAAGGCACGAGGATTTTGACAATGAGTGAATACTGGGGGGGCTTGTGTGAAGATTGACATTATTCACCCACAGATCTATGGGTTGGGGAATTGTTCTGCACGGACATTTGAGTGAGCCGGACTTCCTGTTTCCGCCGGTCTTCGCTTCCCGGGCTTGAAGTGTTTACATGTGTTTGCAGATGCTTAATGCTTAATAAAAGTCTAGCTTGTACCTTCGATACCCCGCCTCCGACTCCCGTCTCTCGGCACTACAATAGGTCTATTACTTTTTTTTAAAGTAATATGTAATATATTACTTTTTTGAGTAATGACCCCATCTCTGGATATAGATCTGTCTTGTTTACATACAGATAAAGTGACACTGTCAAGGTTGATAGAATCTCATGAAGAAATATATTATTTCAGATGTTCTCTTTATGAACCCTCTAGAATGATCAGGTCTTTGGTATTTGCCTTTTGATACTAACTTAAGTTTAAACAAAGACCTACAGGGAAGCGTAACCAGAATTCAGAATAATATATGATGTGTTTTATAATGATTTTAGCTTTATTTTACCTTTATTCAACCAGGATCGGTCTCATTGAGATTAAAAATCTCTTTTTCAAGAGAGTCCTTATTGACTCTTATAATTATTGATGCATTAAGTGTTCTCAAAGCTGGTAAAGGTGCAACATAAACAATATATTTATTGATTTTTTCAATTTTCACAACACAATAATGACGTAGCACATACATGACAAGTACATAATTACAAAGCAAAAAGACAGCTCAGTCTCAAACATACACATGTAGGTCGTTACAGGAGTCTCACATTTATGATTGATGATGAATTTATGATGACAGGACATTCATGAGATTCCTTTAACAATAATAGCCGACAATTCAGGTCCAAGGAAATCTAAGTAAGGCTGCCAGATGTTATCGAACTGATCAGATTTGGCATGTAAAACATTTGTGAGATATTCCAGGGGAACCAACTCAAATATAATGTTGCGCCAGCCTTTGAGCGATGGGACCTGATCCTTAGTCCACTGTAATCAAATATTTTTCCTAGCAGCAAAAGTAAGGACATTATATAATCTTCTGTTCGCAGCAGTAGGTTTGACTGGTAGACCTAAAATCAAAGACAGCGGGTTCATATCTAAATGTCTGTGAAATATCTTCTCCATTTCAACTAATATGTCAGACCAATATTTCTGAAGTGTGCAGCATGACCAGAAGCAATGGGTCAGGGTTCCTATTTCTATTTTACATGTTAGACACATGGGGGAGAGTGAGGGCTTAAAGCAGTGCCTGCGATTAGGGGATATATGTATCCTGTGTGTAATTCTCAACAGTATTGCTTTTGCTCTGGCACATATGGATATCTTTTTGGCATAATTCCAGACATCTTCCCATGTCTCCTCATCGATAGTCACCGACAATGCCCTCTCCCAAGCCCCTTTGACTCTTTGCGTATTATTAGGAGTCATGCCTCGCATTACTTCATAAAACAAACTGAGAGACAATCTCCCTGGTTGACGGTACAGGCATTTCTCAATGACAGATACCTCCCTGTGATCTATAAGGGTTGTATTCTTGGTGATATAATGCCTGATCTGCAAAAAACGAAAGAAGTCGTGTCTTGGGAGCTGATACTTTGTCCTCAATTGATCAAATGACATGAGACAGCTGTCATTGAACAAGTCCCCCAATGTAGTGAAGCCTTTGTTACGCCACTGCTGAAAGCTAGGGGCCATTACTCCTGGCAAAAAGTCTGGGTTGTTGGTTATCGGGGTGAACATGGAAGTCAATTTGAGCCTCCCTTCCATACGGCGAGATGACCGCCATGCTTTCAAAGCATTCATTGGGATTGGGTCGGTACATGTTTCTTTTATGTTTTTAAAACTCCCAAAATACAGTAAGTCCTGAAGAGCACATTTTGATAATGAGGCTTCAATATCCAACCATGTAGAAGAGACATCATTCGTTATCCATTGAGATATTGCTGTCCGGTGAGCACAGAGCTGATACACTTTAATATTTGGCAGGTCTAAGCCACCCATCGAGCCAGGCAGCTGCAGCACCGACATGTTTAGTCTCTACGTTTGTTCCATATGAAAGAGCCAAGCCAGCCGTTCAGACCCTTAAGCACCCTGCTTGAAAATAAAATAGGAATCATCTGAATGGGATAAAGCAACCTGGGTAATACATTCATTTGAATCAGAGCTATTCGCCCAAGCCAGGAGACAGGGAGTGAGGTCCAGCGATGTCAATCTTGTTTTACCTTACCAAATAATGGAGTAAAATTGGCTTTGAACAGTTGATTAAATGACGGCGTAATAAATATACCTAGATATACAAAAGCGGATGGAGACCATTAAAAGGAAAGGATGGCATTGTATTTGGTATAGTCCTAAGACTACCCAGAGGCATAGCTTCGGATTTATTTAGGTTGATCTTACACCCATTGGGGCGGTGGTGGTGAAGTCGATAGGGACTTGGCTTGGCAACTGGAAGGTCACCAGTTCAAGTCCCGGCAAGACCAAGTGCTACCGAGGTGTCCCTGAGCAAGGCACCGTTCCCCACACTGCTCCCCGGGCGCCGTTCAAAATGGCAGCCACTGCTCCTAACACTAGGATGGGTCACATGCAGAGAAACAATTTCCCCACGGGGATTATAAAGTATATCAAATCAAATATCATTGTAGCGGCAATAACTCCCTATGAGCTAGCTGCTGAGAGGCTAAAAGATGCTCTTTGCTGTGACGCGTTCCATGTAAGAGTCCGTAGTCATTTGTAGTCCATGGTGTTTAATAAAACGAAAACAAAACAATATACGACTCCAGACCTGACGGTCAACAGAAAGTATCGGAGCAAATTCACCCTCTTCCTACATCATATCCTCCCAACCGGAATCCAACAGGTGACTAAATACCAATAAACCACACCCACGTGACCATTGCCGGAAGTGATAAACAATAAGAATGGAACGCGATGCAAACAGAAATACAAGATAATAATACAAATAATAAGTAAGGCAAAAACAAGCATTTTGGCTCCTACACCCAGAAAAAGGACTAAACCAATCTTCCCTCTCAATGAGAGCTGGGGCTGATATCTCAGGCTGGGATAAAAACACTATGACGTCGCCCACATATAAACTTATCTTATGACATATCTCTGCAAGCTGCAAGCCATGCATGGAAGGCGTGGCTCTAATGATCTCAGCCAGTGGCTCAATGGCTAGTGCAAAGAGGAGACAGTGGACAGCCCTGCCTGGTGCCTCGATGTGTTGGAAAGTACTCTGATCTTAATCCGTCAGTCACAACAGCCGCTTGTGGGTTGGTGAACAGTACTCTCACCCATTTCAAAAAGGTATTGCCAAGACCAAATGTGTCCAATGTGTAGAATAGGAAGGACCACTCGACACGGGCAAATGCCTTCTCTGCATCCATGGAAAGCACCAATCCATCGATAGAATCCTTTTCAAAGGCCTGCATAACGTTCAAAAGACGTCTTACATTGTTTGTAGAATTACGGCCTTTTATAAAACCAGTTTGGTCCTCTCTAATTAGTAGAGGCAAAAGGTCCTCCGAACGAGTTGCTAGAATCTTAGAAAGCAATTTCCGGTCTACATTCAAGAGTGCTATTGGCCCGCAGGAGGCCCACGATTCTGGGCATTTCCCCTTCTTTAATATAAGAGATATGTTTGCTTCTCTCAAAGTCTGCGGTAATTCTGTCGTAGTAAATGAACGATTGAGCATTTTGAGTAATGGTTCTAGAAGCAGGCTGCTAAATTCACAGGTTAGTCCATCTGGTGACTTTCCACTCTGGAGATTTTTAATGGCATTGACAAGTTCCTCTTTTGCGATTGGGCCATGAAGGAGGCTTCTTTGTTCCTCTGATAGTGTTGGAAGATTAATCTTAGCCAAGAAGTCCTCCATTAAATGAGGCGCGTCACTTGTCTGCTCTGAACAATACAAATCCGTGTAAAATGTTTTGAAGCAGTCATTTATGAATCTATTTTCATATATTCTGTTGCCTTCTGAATCAACAATGGCAGCTATGGACTGGTTCATCAAACCTGCTTAACATCTCTAATGTTCTTCTCTGCCTCTGCAGTAAGGACACAGGCAGATGTTTCTTCCCATGAAGTAGGTGATGGTGAGTTGATACAAGCTTCTTCCTTGTCTGTCAGTTCAATTGCTAAGTTATTTTGCTCTATGTTTTTGGCGCCTCTTAGTGGATGTATAAGATGTAATCAGGCCTCTGGCGTAGGCTTTGCAGGTTTCCCACAAAAGTGATGGATTGTCCGCTGATGGTAGGTTCATCATCGACAGGAATACTTTGAATTCAGTTATAAAATAGGATATAAAGGTTGTTGTCTCTCAGTGTAACACTATCCAGTCTCCACTGCCTAGGCTGCTTTATTGGATTCTTCAGCTTTAAGTCCATAACCACGGCGACATCGTCGGATATAATTACACTCCCAATGTCACAAGATAGTATGGAATGTATGTCAGCTTTAGGTATGAAAAAATAGTCAAGCCTAAGGTGCAGCTAGTTTGAAGTACTTTGTATTCTGCAGGGTAGCTGGTGAAGGTGCAGCTAGTCTGAAGTACTTTGTAGACTGCAGGGTAGCTGGTGAAGGTGCAAGCTAGTCTGAAGTACTTTGTAGACTGCAGGGTAGCTGTGGAGGTGCAGCTAGTCTGAAGTACTTTGTAGACTGCAGGGTAGCCTGGGTGGAGGTGCAGCTAGTCTGAAGTACTTTGTAGACTGCAGGGTAGCTGGTGGAGGTGCAGCTAGTTCTAGAGTACTTTGTAGACTGCAGGGTACTGGTGGAAGGTGCAGCTAGTCTGAAGTACTTTGTAGACTGCAGGGTAGCTGGTGGAAGGTGCAGCTAGTCTGAAGTACTTTGTAGACTGCAGGGTAGCTGTGAAGGTGCAGCTAGTCTGAAGTACTTTGTAGACTGCAGGGTAAGCTGGTGGAGGTGCAGCTAGTTCTGAAGTACTTTGGTAGACTGCAGGGTAGCTTGTGAAGGTGCAGCTAGTCTGAAGTACTTTGTAGACTGCAGGGTAGCTGGTGAAGGTGCAGCTAGTCTGAAGTACTTTGTAGACTGCAGGGTAGCTGGTGAAGGTGCAGCTAGTCTGAAGTACTTTGTAGACTGCAGGGTAGCTGGTGGAGGTGCAGCTAGTCTGAAGTACTTTGTAGACTGCAGGGTAGCTGGTGAAGGTGCAGCTAGTCTGAAGTACTTTGTAGACTGCAGGGTAGCTGGTGGAGGTGCAGCTAGTCTGAAGTACTTTGTAGACTGCAGGGTAGCTGGTGAAGGTGCAGCTAGTCTGAAGTACTTTGTAGACTGCAGGGTAGCTGGTGAAGGTGCAGCTAGTCTGAAGTACTTTGTAGACTGCAGGGTAGCTGGTGAAGGTGCAGCTAGTCTGAAGTACTTTGTAGACTGCAGGGTAGCTGGTGAAGGTGCAGCTAGTCTGAAGTACTTTGCAGACTGCAGGGTAGCTGGTGAAGGTGCAGCTAGTCTGAAGTACTTTGTAGACTGCAGGGTAGCTGGTGAAGGTGCAGCTAGTCTGAAGTACTTTGTAGACTGCAGGTAGCTGGTGAAGGTGCAGCTAGTCTGAAGTACTTGTAGACTGCAGGGTAGCTGGTGAAGGTGCAGCTAGTCTGAAGTACTTTGTAGACTGCCGGGTAGCTGGTGGAGTGCAGCTAGTCTGAAGTACTTTGTAGACTGCAGGGTAGCTGGTGAGGGTGCAGCTAGTCTGAAGTACTTTGTAGACTGCAGGGTAGCTGGTGAAGGTGCAGCTAGTCTGAAGTACTTTGTAGACTGCAGGGTAGCTGGTGAAGGTGCAGCTAGTCTGAAGTACTTTTGTAGACTGCAGGGTAGCTGGTGGAAGGTGCAGCTAGTCTGAAAAGTACTTTGTAGACTGCAGGGTAGCTGGTGAAGGTGGCAGCTAGTCTGAAGTAGACTTTGTAGACTGCAGGGTAGCTGGTGAAGGTGCAGCTAGTCTGAAGTACTTTGTAGACTGCAGGGTAGCTGGTGGAGGTGCAGCTAGTCTGAAGTACTTTGTAGACTGCAGGGTAGCTGGTGAAGGTGCAGCTAGTCTGAAGTACTTTGTAGACTGCAGGTAGCTGGTGAAGGTGCAGCTAGTCTGAAGTACTTTGTAGACTGCAGGGTAGCTGGTGAAGGGTGCAGCTAGTCTGAAGTACTTTGCAGACTGCAGGGTAGCTGGTGAAGGTGCAGCTAGTCTGAAGTACTTTGTAGACTGCAGGGTAGCTGGTGAAGGTGCAGCTAGTCTGAAGTACTTTGTAGACTGCAGGGTAGCTGGTGAAGGTGCAGCTAGTCTGAAGTACTTTGTAGACTGCAGGGTAGCTGGTGAAGGTGCAGCTAGTCTGAAGTACTTTGTAGACTGCAGGGTAGCTGGTGAAGGAGCAGCTAGTCTGAAGTACTTGTAGACTGCAGGGTAGCTGGTGAAGGTGCAGCTAGTCTGAAGTACTTTGTAGACTGCAGGGTAGCTGGTGGAGGTGCAGCTAGTCTGAAGTACTTTGTAGACTGCAGGGTAGCTGGTGGAGGTGCAGGCTAGTCTGAAGTACTTTGTAGACTGCAGGGTAGCTTGTGAGGTGCAGCTAGTCTGAAGTACTTTGTAGACTGCAGGGTAGCTGGTGAAGGTGCAGCTAGTCTGAAGTACTTTGTAGACTGCAGGGTAGCTGGTGAAGGTGCAGCTAGTCTGAGTACTTTGTAGACTGCAGGTAGCTGGTGAAGGTGGCAGCTAGTCTGAGTAACTTTGGGTAGACTGCAGGGTAGCTGTGAAGTGCAGCTAGTCTGAGTCTTTGTAGACTGCAGGGTAGCTGGTGAAGTGCAGCTAGTCTGAAGTACTTTGTAGACTGCAGGGTAGCTTGGTGAAGGTGCAGCTAGTCTGAAGTACTTTGTAGACTGCAGGGTACTGGTGAAGGTGCAGCTAGTCTGAAGTACTTTGTAGACTGCAGGGTAGCTGGTGGATTTACTCCAGGTGGAACTAAAGTCTGATTCAACACTTGATTATATTTCACATCCTTCATCCACATCTGTGAAGAAACTAAAGGGATAAAATACATGTAGAGGAGGATAGGGAGGAGGTTCGCTTCTGATGAACGAAGGCTGCGGGAGGGGGGTGTAGTGGTGGATCAGGTCGGTGAGGGGGGGGCTGGTATTGAGAGCTTTCTGTGTTAGCAGAAGGATTTTTGAAGCGTATTCGTTGACGGACAGGAGCCAGGCAGGTTTTGAAGGACGGGTGATGTGTTCTCTGCAGCGCGTGTGGGTGAGGCGGCGGGCAGCGCAGTTCTGGATATCTTGCAGTTTTATTTAGAATAAATGACTTGTTGGCAGGTTTGAGGAAACAGCCGTGTGTGTTCAGTGACACATCTCTGGCTGATCATCCAATGAAGGGTTATTATCTAATGTCTCCAGAATGTACTTCCTCACACGCACAGAATGTTGCTGCTATTTATAGGTTATTATGCAGGTGTTACTGGTCCCGCCCACTGGAGATCAAACTGTGGTCCCATGAACTGACATGGGTTTGTCCCCTGCTCTAAACTGTCTGGTCTGAACAACAGGATCTGCAGTCAGAGCTACTCTTTACAATCCTCGTGAATTCTCCACTGATCTGAATCTGATACTGAGAGAGGATTCTGTCACAAGCAGATCATTTGATCCGTGAACGCAGCACAGACTCAGTCAAACCAGTCAGACTGCCTACTGTACACACACACACACCACACACACACACACACACACACACACACACACACACACACACACACACAACACACACACACCACACGCAGAGGCAGGATAGGAAGCGCCTTCACTTCACTTCGTCTGACGGACGCTGAAGTTGATGAAGCTCAGACGAGGCAGCTACTGATGAAGCTCACGGCTAACAGTTCAGTAAGTAGAGCTTGATTGATTGACGTTGTTGATTGTTGTGGTCGCAGAAACTCTTGAGTTGATGAACGTGTGATTGTTTTAAAGCTGGGAGAACAAGATGGCCTCCTAGCTTGTGAGAGCAGAGAGAGAGAGCAGGTTAGTTTAAAGAGTTCCCTGTGAGGAGGAAGAGGAGTTTCAGGCTGATGGGGGTCAGTCTGTCAGGAGGGCTACATGTGTGGAGGGGCAGGCATCCGGCGGGCACTAGGACCCAGCAGCCATCAGAGAGCTCACCTGGGCCTTTGCTCCTGAAACACCTGAGAGACTCTGGCTGCGTTTCTCAATTGTCGAGTAAAGCTGCTGCAGAGCCACTATTTCAAGTATGCTACGTCATCGAGTGACTGTTTAACATGCATTTAAACAGTGCTTCGGCGCCACTCGATGACGTAGCATACTTGAAATAGTGGCTCTGCAGCAGCTTTACTCGACATTGAGAAACGGGATCTGGCTGCGTTTCATTGGTCGATCAACACGCCCTCCTGACCCCCCTCAGGAACTCTGATCTAAAGTCTAAACAGTGAAGTTCAAACGTCTTAATGCAGTATTCTCACCTTGTTACATGAGTCCTGATGATGAAGAAGTGTACTTGTACTAGACTGTAAAGTTACAACATGTACTTACAGCCAATATCTGTATCTGATGGCATTAGAATATATTCTATAAAGTGCAGGGCCGGATTAACCATATGGGCAACCTGGGGCCCTTGAGCAAAGAGGGCCCTCAGTGACAAGATTAAAAAAATATAAATATATATATATATATATTATTTTATTTTTTTTCGGGCACAACCTCACTCATCATACATTGTTTTTAAATGACACTCACTCTTCGCTATAAATAACACAGCTTTTCTATAGGGTCAAATTAATATATTTTCTAAAACCGTCTCTGTACTGTAGGTCTCACTATGTATGCGCTCAAATGTATTACTACGCGGCGGCAGTGTATAGCCGAATCACAGCCCCACCCTCACCCATGTCACATTTGTCACGTGAGAGCAGAAAAAATGGATGGTGCCGGTAGCCAAACGCCCCGCGGCTGCGAAAAGAAAGAAAAAGAAGAGAGAGTGGCGGCTGCATTAAAAAATGTGCCAACAATAAATAGTTTTCAAAAAAGCAAAAAGTGACGAAATAGGCGAGCAACAACCACAGGAACAGTGGCGGCGGTCACGGAGGATGTTGTTGAGCTAGCGAGCAATGTTTAGCCTTGAACCTAGCCTGCTAACACAGCAGCGAGTAGAAGAGGAAGATAAAGATGAAGACGAGCCTGACGAGGACGTCACAGAGCAGGGTGACTGGTTCATCAAACCTGCTTAACATCTCTAATGTTCTTCTCTGCTCTGCCAGTAAGGACACAGGCAGATGTTTCTTCCCATGAAGTAGGTGATGGTGAGTTGATACAAGCTTCTTCCTTGTCTGTCAGTTCAATTGCTAAGTTTTTGCTCTATGTTTTTGGCGCCTCTTAGTGGATGTATAAGATGTAATCAGGCCTCTGGCGTAGGCTTTGCAGGTTTCCCACAAAAGTGATGGATTGTCCGCTGATGGTAGGTTCATCATCGACAGGAATACTTTGAATTCAGTTATAAAATAGGATATAAAGGTGTTGTCTCTCAGTGTAACAACACTATCCAGTCTCCACTGCCTAGGCTGCTTTATTGGATCTTCAGCTTTAAGTCCATAACCACGGCGACATCGTCGGATATAATTACACTCCCAATGTCACAAGATAGTATGGAATGTATGTCAGCTTTAGGTCTGAAAAAATAGTCAAGCCTAAGGTGCAGCTAGTTGAAGTACTTTGTATTCTGCAGGGTAGCTGGTGAAGGTGCAGCTAGTCTGAAGTACTTTGTAGACTGCAGGGTAGCTGGTGAAGGTGCAGCGTCTGAAGTACTTTGTAGACTGCAGGGTAGCTGGTGGAGGTGCAGCTAGTCTGAAGTACTTTGTAGACTGCAGGGTAGCTGGTGGAGGTGCAGCTAGTCTGAAGTACTTTGTAGACTGCAGGGTAGCTGGTGAAGGTGCAGCTAGTCTGAAGTACTTTGTAGACTGCAGGGTAGCTGGTGAAGGTGCAGCTAGTCTGAAGTACTTTGTAGACTGCAGGGTAGCTGGTGGAGGTGCAGCTAGTCTGAAGTACTTGTAGACTGCAGGGTAGCTGGTGAAGGTGCAGCTAGTCTGAAGTACTTTGTAGACTGCAGGGTAGCTGGTGAAGGTGCAGCTAGTCTGAAGTACTTTGTAGACTGCAGGGTAGCTGGTGGAGGTGCAGCTAGTCTGAAGTACTTTGTAGACTGCAGGGTAGCTGGTGAAGGTGCAGCTAGTCTGAAGTACTTTGTAGACTGCAGGGTAGCTGGTGAAGGGGTGCAGCTAGTCTGAAGTACTTTGTAGACTGCAGGGTAGCTGTGGAGGTGCAGCTAGTCTGAAGTACTTTGTAGACTGCAGGGTAGCTGGTGAAGGTGCAGCTAGTCTGAAGTACTTTGTAGACTGCAGGGTAGCTGGGTGAAGGTGCAGCTAGTCTGAAGTACTTTGTAGACTGCAGGGTAGCTGGTGAGGTGATGCAGCTAGTCTGAAGTACTTTGTAGACTGCAGGGTAGCTGTGGAGGTGCTAGTCTGAAGTACTTTGTAGACTGCAGGGTAGCTGTGAAGGTGCAGCTAGTCTGAAGTACTTTGTAGACTGCAGGGTAGCTGGTGAAGGTGCAGCTAGTCTGAAGTACTTTGTAGACTGCAGGGTAGCTGGTGAAGGTGCAGCAGCTAGTCTGAAGTACTTTGTAGACTGCAGGGTAGCTGGTGAAGGAGCAGCTAGTCTGAAGTACTTTGTAGACTGCAGGGTAGCTGGTGAAGGTGCAGCTAGTCTGAAGTACTTTGCAGATGCATAGCTGGGTAGTGGTGAAGTGTGCAGCTAGTCTGAAGTACTTTGTAGACTGCAGGGTAGCTGGTGGAGGTGCAGCTAGTCTGAAGTACTTTGTAGACTGCAGGGTAGCTGGTGAAGGTGCAGCTAGTCTGAAGTACTTTGTAGACTGCAGGGTAGCTGGTGAAGGTGCAGCTAGTCTGAAGTACTTTGTAGACTGCAGGGTAGCTGGTGAAGGTGCAGCTAGTCTGAAGTACTTTGTAGACTGCAGGGTAGCTGGTGGAGGTGCAGCTAGTCTGAAGTACTTTGTAGACTGCAGGGTAGCTGGTGAAGGTGCAGCTAGTCTGAAGTACTTTGTAGACTGCAGGGTAGCTGGTGAAGGTGCAGCTAGTCTGAAGTACTTTGTAGACTGCAGGGT
This sequence comes from Chaenocephalus aceratus, assembly GCA_023974075.1. Taxonomy (NCBI): domain Eukaryota; kingdom Metazoa; phylum Chordata; class Actinopteri; order Perciformes; family Channichthyidae; genus Chaenocephalus; species Chaenocephalus aceratus. The sequence goes on from JAMFTG010001281.1 coordinate 16,170, forward strand.
AGCTGGTGAAGGTGCAGCTAGTCTGAAGTACTTTGTAGACTGCAGGGTAGCTGGTGGATTTACTCCAGGTGGAACTAAAGTCTGATTCAACACTTGATTATATTTCACATCCTTCATCCACATCTGTGAAGAAACTAAAGGGATTAAATACATGTAGAGGAGGATAGGGAGGAGGTTCGCTTCTGATGAACGAAGGCTGCGGGGGGGGGGTGTAGTGGTGGATCAGGTCGGTGAGGGGGGGGGCTGGTTATTGAGAGCTCTGTGTGTTAGCAGAAGGATTTTGAAGCGTATTCGTTGACGGACAGGGAGCCAGGGCAGGTTTTGAAGGACGGGTGATGTGGTCTCTGCAGCGCGTGTGGGTGAGGCGGCGGGCAGCGCAGTTCTGGATATCTTGCAGTTTTATTTAGAATAAATGACTTGTTGGCAGGTTTGAGGAAACAGCCGTGTGTGTCAGTGACACATCTCTGGCTGATCATCCAATGAAGGGTTATTATCTAATGTCTCCAGAATGTACTTCCTCACACGCACAGAATGTTGCTGCTATTTATAGGTTATTATGCAGGTGTTACTGGTCCCGCCCACTGGAGATCAAACTGTGTCCCATGAACTGAAATGGGTTTGTCCCCTGCTCTGAACGGTCTGGTCTGAACAACAGGATCTGCAGTCAGAGCTACTCTTTACAATCCTCGTGATTTCTCCACTGATCTGAATCTGATACTGAGAGAGGATTCTGTCACAAGCAGATCATTTGATCCGTGAACGCAGCACAGACTCAGTCAAACCAGTCAGACTGCCTACTGTACACACACACACACACACACACACACACCCCACACACACACACACACACACAACACACACACAACACACACCACGCTAGACGCAGGATAGGAAGCGCTTTCACTTCACTTCGTCTGACGGACGCTGAAGTTGATGAAGCTCAGACGAGGCAGCTACTGATGAAGCTCACGGCTATCAGTTCAGTAAGTAGAGCTGTGATTGGTTGACGTTGTTGATTGTTGTGGTCTCAGAAACTCTTGAGTTGATGAACGTGTGATTGTTTAAAGCTGGGAGACAGAAGGCCTCCTAGCTGTGAGAGCAGAGAGAGAGTGCAGGTTAGTTTAAAGAGTTCCCTGTGAGGAGGAAGAGGAGTTCAGGCTGATGGGGGTCAGTTTGTCAGGAGGGCTACATGTGTGGAGGGGCAGGCATCCGGCGGGCACTAGGACCCAGCAGCCATCAGAGAGCTCACCTGGGCCTTTGCTCCTGAAACACCTGAGAGACTCTGGCTGCGTTTCTCAATGTCGAGTAAAGCTGCTGCAGAGCCACTATTTCAAGTATGCTACGTCATCGAGTGACTGTTTAACATGCATTTAAACAGTGCTTCGGCGCCACTCGATGACGTAGCATACTTGAAATAGTGGCTCTGCAGCAGCTTTACTCGACATTGAGAAACGGGATCTGGCTGCGTTTCATTGGTCGATCAACACGCCCTCCTGACCCCCCCTCAGGAACTCTGATCTAAAGTCTAAACAGTGAAGTTCAAACGTCTTAATGCAGTATTCTCACCTTGTTACATGAGTCCTGATGATGAAGAAGTGTACTTGTACTAGACTGTAAAGTTACAACATGTACTTACAGCCAATATCTGTATCTGATGGCATTAGAATATATTCTATAAAGTGCAGGGCCGGATTAACCATATGGGCAACCTGGGGCCCTTGAGCAAAGAGGGCCCTCAGTGACAAGATTAAAAAAAAAATATATTATATATTATTTTTTTATTTTTTTTCGGGCACAACCTCACTCATCATACATTGTTTTTAAATGACACTCACTCTTCGCTATAAATAACACAGCTTTTCTATAGGGTCAAATTAATATATTTTCTAAACCGTCTCTGTACTGTAGGTCTCACTATGTATGCGCTCAAAATGTATTACTACGCGGCGGCAGTGTATAGCCGAATCACAGCCCCACCCTCACCCATGTCACATTTTGTCACGTGAGCAGAAAAAATGGATGGTGCCGGTAGCCAACGCCCAGCGGGGCTGCGAAAAGAAAGAAAAAGAAGAGAGAGTGGCGGCTGCATTAAAAAATGTGCCAACAATAAATAGCTTTTTCAAAAAAGCAAAAAGTGACGAAATAGGCGAGCAACAACCACAAGGAACAGTGGCGGCGGTCACGGAGGATGTTGTTGAGCTAGCGAGCATGTTAGCCTTGAACCTAGCCTGCTAACACAGCAGCGAGTAGAAGAGGAAGATAAAGATGAAGACGAGCCTGACGAGGACGTCACAGAGCAGGGTGAAGGTTTGAGTTCATCAGAAGTTCCCTGTGTCTCTCAGGACCCCGCACAATGGGGATTAATTGCAGGAAATGTCCGGGAGGAGACTTTGATGAAAGAGGTTTCATACTTTCATAATCGGGCAACGAAGTATCCAGCATCTCGGAGGGAGACCGATGCTAGCGGCCGGACACGCTCACTGACCAATGATATGCTGACCAGACAGCTTCACAATGGAGAAATCGTTCAACGCGATTGGATTATTTACTCTCCATCTACCGGAGCAATTTATTGTTTTGCCTGCAAACTTGTATCCACTCACAGCCACAGTAATGCATTTGTTCTCTGCTTTAGTGATTGGAAGCATCCCGAGAGGATAACGGATACTGATCACTTAGTTGAGCAACCACACCATTTCACTACATATTATACTTTTGTAACTCTCAATGTTTGTAACTAATAAAACTCCTCGTGTACGTGTACAGCCAGCCATTCATATGTTGGCATTAAGTCGGGTGCTACTCTGAGGTTTTGAGTGATATTACCTAGGTATTCCTGAGCCATACACTGTCTTGGAATCTTATCCATTGTATTTTGTCTTGTGATGTTTGACTAAAAGGGCAAAAGGCTAGACCTACTTTGGTTGAACTATGTGGCTGCGTCCTGCTTTTGACAAATAGGTGTGCGATTTGACATGCCAGATTGACTGAAAATTCTAAATATTGGTCATGTTGGTAGGATTGGGTAGGCGTGGTGTTACTTGTTGGGTTGGGGGGGGGGGCCATGAGCGCTCAGTGCCCAGGGACCCCTGCAGGTACTAATCCGGCCCTGGTAAAGTGTCATTTAACTGAACTGTTTCACTACTTTAGCTGACAGACTTTCAACATATTTATGAGTTTCTCTGTTTTCACAGAGCACATTAAGGTTTTAGTTTCTGATGAAACTGTGAGTCTCTTTCTCCATTGTAGTCTTCCCTTCAGGTGTTCTGTGTTAAACACCAGCTGAGCAGAACGGAAGCCATTTTGTTTCTTAGTGTTTACTGTCGAGACAAAAACTCAAGTCTAAACACGTCAACAAAATAATTAAAAGGTGTGTTCAATTCAGTCAGAGGAGGAGGAGGAGGAGGAGGAGGAGGAGGAGGAGGAGGAGGAGGAGGAGGAGGAGGAGGAGGAGGAGGAGGAGGAGGAGGAGGAGGAGGAGGAGGAGGAGGAGGAGGAGGAGTTGAACAGGGAACAGGTAAATGGAGGACCTCCAGTGGTCACTCTGAGGAACTGCAGCTGGTTTCTGGTTTCTCTCAGAGGAGGACGAAGGACTCAGATCTTTAGTTTCTGAAACATTAGTGAAACCACAGTGTGATAATAATCTGTTTCAGGTCCCTCTATTCAACACTTCACTGAAGTACAAGTTTAAACATCAAAATATACTTAAAGTACAAAAGTACTCATTCTGCACATGTTCATAATAATATATGTCACTTTATTGAATAATAATTATGAATGACTCTGCCTGCTCACTTTAATGTTACAGCTGGTGAAGGAGGAGCTTCTAAGATGTAGAATGGTATAAGCAGTGGCGGTTCTAGAACATTTTACATGGGGGGGGCAAGAGGTCATACCAGGGTGGCATGGGAGGGCGGACAGTATGTGGTATTTTATACTGTATATAACCTATTTATTGGAGGGTCAGTCCATGTGTTATCTGCAGGGAGTATCAGTCCATGTGTGATCTGCATTGAAGGTCAGTCCATGTGTGATCTGCATGGAGGGAATTACATCACAAAAGTGTCAGTTTCTTCTCTTACCTCATTTCATTTCATTTCAAACCTTTATTTATTCAGATTGGTCCCTTGAGATCATAGATCTCTTTTCAAGGGAGACCTGCAGCATATAGGTTCCACATGAAACATAAAACAATAAAGGACATTATACATTATATTTACAGGATACATAGTTATAGACATTTACAAGTGCCCATTGTATCAGCAAGCATTTCATTTACCCTAGCTTTAAAAACATGCAGAGGAATGAGATTGCTCAGTTTCAATTCTTGCTGAAGATTGTTCCAAGCAAGTGGAGCTGCGCACATAAAAGCTGTCTTACCGAAGACAGTCCTTGCTCTTGGCACATCTAACAAGACTACATCATGTGACCTCAGACAATAGCTGCTTGCAACTCTCTGTGTTATCAGAGAGCAGATATAATACGGGAGTTTACCCAACAAAGCTTTATAGATAAACGTGTACCAATGACTGAGCCTCCGTACAGAGAGTGATGGTAAACCTGCCTTGGTATACAGAGTACAGTGATGAGTAAGCGCTTTACAATTTGTGACAAATCTCAGAGCACTGTGATACGCAGCATCCAATTTGCTCAGGTAATTGGCAGGTGCATTCATATACAACAAATCCCCATAGTCCAGCACAGGTAAAAAGGTCACAGAGCCTCTTCCTGGCCTCAAGCGAGAAACAGGACTTGTTTCTGAAAAAGAACCCTAGCCTAACCCTCAGTTTTTTAAGCAGGTTATTGACATGAAGTTTAAAAGAGAGACAATCATCAAGCCAGATACCCAGGTATTTGTAACAGGCAACAACTTCAAGTTTTGTTCCTTGCGTAGTTACAATATCTAAAACAGGCTCTGGTGTCTTTTTAGCTTTAGAAAGAGCATTACCTTGGTTTGATCCACATTTAGAAGAAGCTTTAATTCAGAGAGCTGAGTCTGAGTAGTGTTAAAAACAGCTTGTAATGTAACACCAGCTCCTGAATGGAGGGACCTGCACAGTACATCACAGTATCATCCGCATAAAAATGTAAAGTAGCTTCATCCACATTTTCCCCTACACTGTTAATATATATGGAGAATAAAAGTGGTCCTAAAACATTAGAAATGTTTAACCATTCAGAAGACAGCCCATCAAAGTGAACACATTGGGACCTTTCAGAGAGGTAGTTTACAAACCACCCACTGCACGGCTGGATATGCCAATACTGAGTAGCCTCTGCTTTAAGATGCGATGATCAACGGTGTCAAATGCTTTGGAAAGGTCAATAAACAGAGCTGCACAACTCTGCTTATTATCTAAAATAGTAGTAATGTCATTTACCACTTTCAATCGTGGCAGTGATGGTGCTGTGTTTTCTTTCTGAATCCTGACTGATGCTCAGACAGGATGTCATTTATACATAAAAACTCCTTTACTTGTTCACTCACAAGTCGTTCGAGCACCTGAGCCAGAACTGACAATTTAGAAATTGGCCTATAGTTATTTAAAATAGTTGCCTCCCCTCCTTTCAGTAAAGGCAAGACATAAGCAGACTTCCATACTTTTGGAATTGTGTTCGTGCTGAGGGAGAGGTTAAAAAGAGAAGTAAGAGGTGGAGCAATAAAATCTGCAGCCATCTTTAAAAAGAAAGGTTCTACGTTGTCCGGGCCAGCCGGTTTCCTAGGATCTAACTTGGATAATGCTTCATGAACAATACCAACAGTTAAAGGAGTAAAACTGAAAGGGTATATCAGACCACATTGTTCAGAGTCAAGGATTGGAGCGTTCACAGGAGCCACACAGCCAAGCAGAGAGCCACAAGACACAAAATGCTCATTAAAGCAATTTAGCATAGTAGCCCTGTCTGATATAATGCCAGATGCTGTGGTGAGGCACGGAGGTAGCTCATTACGGATATCACCAGTGGAAATCGATTTTATTGCTTTCCAAAATGTCCTAGGGTTATTCAGGTTTTCTGTGGTAACCGACAAATAGTACTTTGATTTAGCACTTTTTATTTGAGATGTGAAGCTATTTCTGAGCTGCCTAAAACGTAGCCATTCTACCTCTGAGCCTGATTTCCTAGCCTTAGCCCAAGCATTATTTCTCTCATGAAGGAGACTGGACAGCTCAGCAGAAAACCAGGGATTGTTTCGTCCCTTCACTCTAAATTTACGCAGAGGTGCATGTCTATCTATAATTTTCATAAAACCAAGATAAAAATAAGACCATGCAGTTTCTACATCAGCACACAGATTGATTCTACCCCAATCAAAATCAAACAGATCATGTAAAAAACCCTGCTCCACAAAGTGTTTTTTTGTCTCTCTTTGTGATGACACGTGGTTTAACCTTTTGGACCTTAGTGTCCCTAAGTGTGGCTACAACACAGTGGTCACTCACATCATTAGCAAATACTCCCACAGATGAGTATTTATGTGGAACATTTGTTAAAATTAGATCAATTAAGGAGGATTTGTTTGGGGACTTAATATTTGGGCGAGTAGGACTGTCTATAATCTGGGTAAAATTCAATGAGGTACACAGGTTTTTAAAATCCTCTGACACAGAAGTTAACCAGTCCCAATTCAAATCACCAAGCAGCACTATTTCCTTGTAGGAAAGTTGTGATACCTATATTTCAGTTTTTGTATTTTCAGATTAAGATTGACAAACTCAACATTTCAACTCTGTTATATGAATTAATAATAGTAAATAATTGTTTATTACACAATAAACAATAGTTTATGTCCTTGATTTCCATGTGGTGCCATATCTTAGCTAAACAAGGTATCATGGCTACTTTTTGTCAAAAACTTCACCGTTACATTTTTTCAAGGAAATTCCTAGTAATTATTTATATGTTGTGCCTGAGGTGGGAACATGTAAGGAGTCCACTACCAGATGTTATGACCAAACATTTTGGTTTCATTTTTCAAAGATATAAAGACCCAAAAGGCACCCGATTCAGAGAATACTCAGAATTCTGCATACTGTAAGTACTTAATTATAATTAAGTACACAAATGGCATCACCCATCTCTTCAGAGAGCTACAGGTGACCCGTGCAGCAACACATTTCAATCAATATTTTTCAATACTAAGAGCTGCTAGATTGAGCTGCTGTGATGGAATATGTAAGGAGAATAAAAACATACCATGTGGTCCAGCTGGAGTCTCCTCTGCCTCCTGATCCCTGCCTCTGGCCCTCTTTCTGACACTTTATTCCTCACATATATTTCTTCTTCTTCACTAATGTCTTCATCTCCTCCTCTTCCTCCTGCCCTGACCCTCCTGGTCTCTTCATCTCTCTTTTCCTTTTCCTCTTTCTGTTCGTCCTGATCACTTCTCATATGTCTTTTTGTTGTTGTTGAATCACTCCTATACTCTGGCCTGCAAGAGTCTACTTGTGAAAAGCACTGGTACAAATGCTTGTATAACTTTACACGTTAGGGCCATGTAGCCTAGCTAATATGTAGCATATCATAAATATAACATCAGAAAGTATTGATCCAGCGCACACAGGCTGTGTTTGGATCCAGTTTTTACGGTAAAGGATGTATCCTGGTTTCATTGATCTGCCTCCTGGCTGTGATGTGTAGTTTACGTGGATTTAATAGCAGGCTACCGCGTAGTTTAGCAAAGTGATCGATCTCCCAGCTGACGCTGTCTGCGTAGTATTTTGTAACGTAACGCCCCAAACAGCGCCCATCTGGTAAACGCTATCGATTCAAACGGCAGCGTTTTATTAATATTTAGTTTCAAGCTCTCGTCCTTAGTAAAAACAAAACTAGTGGAAAGGGAAATGCTCCCAGGGGAAGCTGATCCATAGGTGCTGGGACAGCTCGCTCCCTCTCTGCAGCTCTGTGAGCCGCGGTCTGTGTGAACGCCGCTCAGCAGTTTAATTCAGGGCCGTAGCTGCGTTTTTAACGGGCCTAAAATGATATTTAAAATGATTCACTTTTAACTAATGTAAAGCTTGTTTCGTTGCTTGAGAAGCTTGTGGAAATAGTGTAGGTTTGTTTTAGGGAAACAAAAGTTAGGGGGACAGCTGGGGGGGCAAGGCTCTACAGTGGGGGGGGAAGCTGCCCCCCCTTCCCCCCCCGTAGATCCGCCCCTGGGTATAAGTATATAGCAGGTAATGAAGTGAACTAAAGTACCTACCAGCTGAACTGAAGCAGAGAGTCAGGGTGCAGCAGTGGAATCCTCCATCAGCTCCATCTGGTGGAGCTTCCTCTGAAGCTACTCCTTCCATCAAACATGAAGTTATGTTTCCTGGCTGAGGGACACACACACACACACACAACTTGGCACACACGCTAACAGTGATGATCCGAGTTAACTCACATTGGTATTGTGTGTCCGTGGGGCAAAGTGGCTCAATAGCGCCCCCTACACAACTTTAACCAAGCAGCCCTTGCTCTGTTACACCTAGATGTACGAAACGTGGCAAGCATGTGTATCACAGGTAGACTTTAAAAGAAGTCTACCGTTGCTATTGTCTTAGACCAACCATAAGCCAGACCTTTTGAATTTACTGATTTTAAGTGTCTATTTTGGCAATTTGTCACGCCCCATACTTTAACAAACTCCTCCTCGAGATATAATCCGGGCGACTTCAAATTTGGTCAGCACCTTCTTATGACCACACACTTCAAAAGTGATTACAAGCTTGTTATACGTGGTTATAACTTGAGAGTAAAGTCACCAACCTGCTCCCAATTCCTTCTGGTCGATCAGAGTCCCAGACTAAGACTTTTACAGATGAGTCATAGCGCCACCTACTGGCTAGAGGAAGTCAGCCTCATGTTACGAACATCATCAGATTTACATGAAGATTACGATGTGTGGTCTACACGTGAGAAAGAGAAAGATACTGTTTGTTAAGCACTTCTTCTTTAGCGCCACGTAGAGGACACCGGAGGTTGTGCAAGACAAAACGTCAGCTCCATGCAATGCGTGATGTTCATCCTTGCGGCCGGTCTCCAGCTGTCATGGCGCTGCTGAGTGGACAGGGATTCTGGACGTACAACCAGCGTGGATGTGCGAGGGCCCGATGATCGCTGCTTGCAGCTTTAATTATTTTCATCCTAACAAACTTCTGCTTCACATTCCACACACTAAGTTTCCTCTGACTGTTTGAAATGTGTTACTGTGTGAGAACTCTCTGTGTGTGTCCTGATGAGATCATGTGTGGTTCTCCAGCAGGTGGTTGTGTGTGTGTGTGAAGGTGTGAGCCCTGCTATGAATCCCTGTGAGGACACTGAACCCGCTCTGAGTGGGGACCCTGAACGCCTCACCAAAGCTCAGAGGTGAGATGAAGACCTCTGACTGTCCTCTTCTCCAGAGCTCAGCAGGCATTACTCACACTCAAAGCTCTGTGTGTGTGTGTTGAAGCCCAGAGCAGCAGCATGGACCTGGACCTGGACCTGGACCTGGACCTGGACCTGGACCTGGACCTGGACCTGGACCTGGACCTGGACCTGGATCCAGCTGTGTGTCCATGAAGAGTGACCGGTCTATCGCTGACCCAATCTATTTTAAAGGCCACCCTTCAGAGACAGGGTAAGTGGACGTCATGTGACTTCATTATCTCAGCAGCAGTAGAAAACATGTTGTTACTGAAGAACAGAGGCTTCTTGCTGAAGCAGAGGGAGGGTCTACCAAGGTGGGTTCCGCCTGAAGCCAGAGTGTAACGTGTCGGACAGGCTCGATAAAAGAAGCCTTCTTTACCATAGCAGGAAGCACATATCGACGCCTAATACAGCTCAATCTGTCCACTAGCTAAATCGATGTTCCATCATTATGGTACAGTTTCAGACCGTAATGTTCGTGAGTATATTGTTACTGTTAGTGCAATTTATGGCTCACCAACTTTAAATGTTAACAGAGAGACATCAGTGAAACACAGATATGGTTGTGATTCATTATTATTCAGTTGCGCAACAGCAATAATAATTTGGGGTACATCGCCTTCTGCCACAGCAGCCAATCACGGAAATGCGAGTACAAGTTTCCCCCAGCATATATAGTTTGTAAATGAACACACACACACACACACACACACACACACACACACACACACACACACACACATATGTATACGCACACACATTTTTCCCTAAATAGTATTTCAGACCATTGTGACGGTCCAGATTCCTAACTGTTTCTTTCTCATGTTTCAGGAGGAGGCTGGAGGAACCTGGACCTGGACCTGGACCTGGACCTGGACCTGGACCTGGACCTGGACCTGGACCTGGACCTGGACCTGGACCTGGACCTGGACCTGAGCCCAGCTGTGTGTCCATGAAGAGTGACTGGTCTATGGACGAACCTATTAGCTTCAAAGATGGACGACCCTCTGTTGGTCAAAGGTGAGGATTGGAAGTTGGTAACCCCTTCATGGTACCTGCTGCTCTGGTTTCAGGTGTTATTGACCCCGCTAAGAAAGTGTGGCTCTGTTGAATGTTCCTGGTGAGACACTTCTCTGGTTCCTTTCTAATAAAAGCAGCTTTGAGCATTTATAAGGCGTATCAGGTTTTAAAGCTTTCAGCACCTAAACACCGTGACAAGCTCCTCGTCTGTGTGAACCAACTTGGCAATAAACCTGTTTCTGAATCTGATGAAGGTTTCTTTAGATAAAGAAATAACGGTCTTGTTTACCTTCAGTGTTTCTCATCTGAGTTACCTTTATTTATTCCCTTATGAACATTAGTAAAGCTGGAGTTCTGTAATCCTGCAGCGTGCGTCCAAAGGGAGGGAAACTCCACTGTGTGGACGTCTACTCCAGCTTCAGATCAGCTCTGAGTGAAGACATACCTGTGTGTGCCTTTGCTCCTCGGCAGTTGGAGGTCAATGTTTCCCTGTATTTGCAGCAGCTTTTGATTCTCATTTATGAAATGTGTAAATGCTGTGTGGTGTTTTGCTCTTCACCTGGTGCTCTATGGAACAATTAAACGGCTCTTGATCAAATTAAATTAAATGTAATTGTTAAACCTTAAACAAACATTACATTCACTGATTGATTTCATGTTGGTGCGTGGCACTTCGAAGTGAGCGTCAAGGATGAGTGATATCACTGCCCTTTAACCTTTGTACCCAGTCTTTAAAGCTTTATTTTGAGATCTTAGTTTCAAATGAAAGTTTGGCAAAAAGACAAAACAAATAATAGAGAGCAGAGAGTAGATACATTCTTATTTTATTTTTTACATCAGTGATTGTTGGATATTCTACAGTACTGTAATACTTCATGGTACAGGTGTTTGTCCACCTCTTTAAAAACTTCAAAACTGCTCCACCAGTCTTTCAGAGAATCTGCTCAAAGGTCGTAGGTCAACATTTGAGAGCCTCTCTGAATCAGCCTACCATCACAACCTCTAGGCGGGCCAACCACATTCTCTCTGACCCCACCATGATGATGTAATGAGTGAAATCCCAGGTCAGATGAACATGGTGTCTTCAGTGACTGTGTTGTTCTGGTAAACATCTGTTTCTTGTTTCTTGTCTTGATGTTTGTCCTCGTTGACGTTGCTAATGGAGCTGCTGTGATGCCAGAAGCATGTCAGACTTGATCTGATAATAAAGTAGTATCATGTTGTTATGTGGTGCTCTGAGCTCTGATCTGACTGTATAAGTGTTAGAGTGATGGAGACTAGGAGAGGTTCTAAGTGTTTGAGGATCATCATGTGCGTATGTTACGGGTCCCAAAAGATATCTGTCGAAAACAGAAAAGTGCAGCAGCAAGGATTATACACAGGATCCGGTTGATCGTCTGGATTGCTTCTGAGGAGGGGCGGAAGTGTCCCCCCTAAGATAACCCAGGTGTCACCGCTCACCTGCCAAAGGTTCCACCTTGGCGCTACTTATTCGTACTGCTTCTCAAACAGTACAGATAAACCATCAAATGATATGAATGTCATCAAAATAAATACAGATAAGGTTGAGCTTTTCAAAACAATACATTCACTGTTTAGCAAAATAAATAAAAGTAAACACACAAATAATTGTAAAATGTTTGGGGTGTACCACACGTAGCTGTCTAGGGACTATAGATAGAAGTGATCTTAATCTGGCATAAATCATCCCTTCTTTGAGATTCATGTATTTATATGCCTGGTCCTTGTTTATTAAACACATAATAATATGAACAGTATTTAGGATCATTGTGACGGTCCAGATTCCTAACTGTTTCTTTCTCATGTTTCAGGGGGAGGCTGGAGGAACCTGAGCCCAGCTGTGTGTCCATGAAGAGTGACTGGTCTATGTGGAAACCTATTAACTTCAAAGATGGACGACCCTCTGTTGGTCAAAGGTGAGGATTGGAAGTTGGTAACCCCTTCATGGTACCTGCTGCTCTGGTTTCAGGTGTTATTGACCCAGCTAAAAAAGTGTGGCTTGAATTTTCTTGGTGAGACACTTCTCTGGTTCCTTTATAATAAAAGCAGCTTTGAGCATAAGGCGTATCACGTTTAAAGCTTTAAGCACCATAAACACCGTGACAAGCTCCTCGTCTGTGTGAACCAACTTGGCAATAAACCTGTTTCTGAATTAGGGATGCCAGAAACTGAACATGATCAAATTCGAAAATCGGACAGCCCTGGCGAATATTAATCGATAATTGAATGATATCACTGTCCTTTACCTTTGTACCGATTTGTGTGTGTTTAACAGTATACATGTAAACATGGATATGTTCATACGTATGTTATTTGGGATTCATTTTTATTTGAACAGATCAGCTTTTTTCAGTGGTTGACAAAGTTCAATATAATTCTACAGCAGAAAAACAAACTCTTTGGGATTAGCAGGAGGAATAAACATGTACTACTACAGGAAGTTACATCAAGAACCTTCTGTTTGTCTGTATGGACGGACATAATGTGAGTTATTTCTTCATGATTCCTCACAGAGAGGACCAGCAGAGCTCAGAGGTTCCCAGAGGTCAGTCTGCCCAGCAGCATCAGACTCAGCTGGACTCCACATTTATGGTCTGTACATGAACTACAGCTACTCTACATCTGTTCTGATCACAACTAATTCCATGATCCAATTGTGATTTCCAGTTCTCTTAGTTTGATTGTGTTGTTCACATCTTCTGTTCCAGCTGCTGGAGGACAACATCGTCACTTTTGTGAAGAACGAGCTGAAGAAGTTCCAGAAGGCCCTGAGTTCAGATTACCCAGAATGCTTAGAGAGCCAGAGGGAGGATGAGGAGGTGTTGGACGGTGAGGATGAAGAGCAGAGGAGGAGCAGCAGAGAGGCATTTCTGAACATCTCACTGCACTTCCTGAGGAGCATGAAGCAGGAGGAGCTGGCTGAGCGTCTGCAGAGCAGTGAGAGGGTTCTATAGAGATTTAACAAGCTGGATGAATGTTGACTAAAGTCTCAAGAGATGGAACAAAATGTGACCTGCTCTATCGAAATCAGTCGCATTGACCCGAAGACACATTTTGAGTTGTATACACTGCTGAAAAGAGGATATTTCTAGCTTTCTAATGATATCAGGATTGTTTGTTGTTCTCCAAATATTAAGCGAAATATGTCACATTATATAATGACTGTCACCGAGTCATCATTTTGAGAAAAAGGCCTTCAAAGTTTCCTCTCTCTGGAATCCATCGATCTGATTGGTTATTAAGCAAATGATCAAAATACTACGGAGGGAAGATATTTTCGTTTGGATTACTGGTCTGGGGGAAGCTCGCGAGTGTGTGTGTGTGTGTGTGTGTGTGTGTGTGTATACGTGTGTGTGTTTGTGTAATTTTGCGTCTGTTTGTATTGTGTTTGTTTCCCGGGGAAAACACTCACGAGAAACACCGGCTGTTGTTTTGCCTGCTGTGACGTTAAATTACTCCGTTCTCCGCTTGTAATTATGCCGAAGCTTCAAAGCTGTATTTATCTTCTGAATTTGCAAAAAAAAGTTTGATATTCTGAAAACCAAGACTTTGTTTAATTGAAATCAGATGAAAACAAACTGTAACGGACCCTGCCGTGTTATCTATGATTACTATACGCCTTACATTCATAATGTCAGCCGGAGGGAGGGGGGGGCGGCGCTGCGGAAGAGCAGATTGCGAATGAGAGGTGCCTGTCATCTTCCAAGCTTAAAGAATGTATTATCGTGTGAGTTTGGAAATAAAAGTTTCATATTCTGAAAGCCAAGACTTTGTTTGTTTAAAATCAAACAAAGCACCCAAACCCCTGTTTTTTACGCAAATCCACGTTTATTTTGAAATGAGCCGCTGCGACTTCCGACTGATTTCGATAGAGTGGGTCACATATATTCAGATCTTCATCCTTTAAGGATTCCTTTGACTCATCGATCTGCTTTGTTGTGTGTTCATTCAGGAAGTCGTTCTGGAGCGTGTCAGCGTGAACTGAAGTCTAACCTGAAGGAGAGGTTCCAGTGTGTGTTTGAGGGCATCGCTAAAGCAGGAAACCCAACCCTTCTGAACCAGATCTACACAGAGCTCTACATCACAGAGGGGGGGTCTGCAGAGGTCAATGCTGAACATGAGGTCAGACAGATTGAAACAGCATCCAGGAAACCAGACAGACCAGAAACACCCATCAGACAAGAAGACCTCTTTAAAGCCTCACCTGGAAGAGATGCACCAATCAGAGCAGTGCTGACAAAGGGCGTGGCTGGCATTGGGAAGACAGTCTTAACACAGAAGTTCACTCTGGACTGGGCTGAAGGCAAAGCCAACCAGGACATCCAGTTCATATTTCCATTCACCTTCAGAGAGCTGAACGTGGTGAGAGAGAACAAGTACAGCTTGGTGGAACTCGTTCATCACTTCTTCTCTGAAACCAGAGACGCAGGAATCTGCAGGTTCGATCGGTTCCCGGTCGTGTTCATCTTTGACGGTCTGGATGAGAGTCGACTTCCTCTGGACTTCCTCAACACTGAGGTCCTGACTGATGTCACAGAGTCCACCTCAGTGGATCGGCTGCTGACAAACCTCATCAGGGGGAAGCTGCTTCCCTCTGCTCGCCTCTGGATAACCACACGCCCTGCAGCAGCCAATCAGATCCCTCCTGAGTGTGTGGACATGGTGACAGAGGTCCGAGGGTTCACTGACCCACAGAAGGAGGAGTACTTCAGGAAGAGATTCAGAGATCAGGAGCAGGCCAGCACCATCATCTCCCACATCAAGACCTCACGAAGCCTCCACATCATGTGCCACATCCCAGTCTTCTGCTGGATCTCTGCTTCAGTTCTGGAGGAGGTGTTGAAAACCAGAGGGAGAGGAGAGCTGCCCAAGACCCTGACTGAGATGTACATCCACTTCCTGGTGGTTCAGTCCAAAGTGAAGAACGTCAAGTATGATGGAGGAGCTGAGACAGATCAACACTGGAGTCCAAAGAGCAGAAAGATGATGAAGGCTCTGGGGAAACTGGCTTTTAAGCAGCTGCTGAAAGGCAACCTGATCTTCTATGAGTCCGACCTGACAGAGTGTGGCATCGATATCAGAGCAGCCTCAGTGTACTCAGGAGTGTTCACACAGGTCTTTAGAGAGGAGAGCAGACTGTACCAGGACAAGGTGTTCTGCTTCGTCCATCTGAGCGTTCAGGAGTTTCTGGCTGCTCTTCGTGTCCATCTGACCTTCATCACCTCTGGAGTCAACCTGCTGTCAGAAGAACCAGCAACCTCCAGGCTGCCTAAAGTCTTCAGAGCCAAACCTGAACTAACACATCTCTACCAGAGTGCTGTGGACCAGGCCTTACAGAGTCCAAACGGGCACCTGGACTTGTTCCTCCGGTTCCTCCTGGGTCTTTCACTGCAGACCAATCAGAAACTCCTACGTGGTCTGCTGACAGAAACAGGAAGTAGCTCAAAGACCAATCAGGAAACAGTCCAGTACATCAAGAAGAAGATGGAAGAGGGTCTGTCTGCAGAGAGAAGCATCAACCTGTTCCACTGTCTGAATGAACTGAATGATGGTTCTCTAGTGGAGCAGATCCAACAGTCCCTGAGTTCAGGAAGTCTCTCCACAGATAGTCTGTCTCCTGCTCAGTGGTCAGCTCTGGTCTTCATCTTACTGTCATCAGAAGAAGATCTGGACGTGTTTGACCTGAAGAAATACTCTGCTTCAGAGGAGGCTCTTCTGAGGCTGCTGCCAGTGGTCAAAGCCTCCAGGAAGGCTCTGTAAGTACAGAAACATTCATACATCATGACTTAAATATTCAGTTCATTATTTTAACATTTTGCTTGTTTTCTCTTTTTCAGACTGAGTGTCTGTAAGCTGTCAGAGAGAAGCTGTGGAGCTCTGTCCTCAGTCCTCAGCTCCCAGTCCTCTAGTCTGAGAGATCTGGACCTGAGTAACAACGACCTGCAGGATTCAGGAGTGAAGCTGCTGTCTGCTGGACTGGAGAGTCCTCACTGCACTCTGGAGACTCTCAGGTCAGAGTTCATCAATATGTTGAGCTTCCATTTTTGGAAGTATTTAACTTACTACAGTAAATAAACTATTTTTAAACCAGTTAAATTATTCTTTGCTGTTGTGTTCAGGTGCAGTGGCGTTTCTATATGTACAAAAGTGGTGGGGCACAAAAAACGTAGATGTCTATATATAAGCTTCTGCAGAGAGGTTCATGGCTGCTGAGGCTCTGGCTCTTCAGGTTTACAAATATTATATTCTGACCTAAATCAAAATATAATATTATTTTCAAAAGCTTTTTTTGTCTGATGCTTCAATTACTTTTAAACAGACAGTTCAACCGAAGGATACCCAAAACATGTAATGTTATCATTTAAATATTGAATTGTTCTCTCTTAGTAAGATCCCATTTCAATAAAATTGCGGTCTTACCTTGACATGAAGATGAAGTCCATGCTATCCTTCTGGACAAACATCCCTATTACTTTTTTGTAAAAGTCCTCCTTATCTTCTTGTAGTTTCAAAAGTCTATCATAAATCTAATCGATAGATTTATGATTGGAAAATGATAAAAGTAGGGTAGACATGTGGATATTATCCGGCTGAACAAAACGTGCATTTATCTAACAGCTACGTTTCCCACAGACCTTATTTGGAGCTATTTTCTAAAATCCTATGGAGAAATCTCATTGCTTTCTGTGGAGGGAAGCCATGCGCAGCTTACTTCCGGGTTTCAGGACGCTCACTGCAGCTCTCTCGTCTCCTCTTCACACACCACACTTTTCGCGGCACACGTACTTACAGCCAATCAGCTCTGAGTGATGTGAGATGGCGTATGGTGGGGATGGCAGCTCAGTGCCCCTATGGGCATTATTTTCTTGCCACACACATTAAATGGGAAAATATTCTGAGCATGCGCACGCAGTGTAGTTTTTATAGTCACTGTTCACTCAGACAGGGAGAGGGAGGGGCAGGATCGGGTTTTGTCCCACATGGCTCTAAACAGCTCAACAGGCACACGCTGTAGACACTAATTAGAAGAACACAGACTAAAACACAAATGAGACGAATCAGATGATTAAACATGATCTGAAAATATATTTAATATATTTTTTTTTTTAAAAATTGCATTTTTTTGTAATCATTATTTTTAATACTTTCTGCTGACACTAGGTGGGGCTGTCCCTAATGACTAGTCGCCACTGTTCAGGTGCAAATCGACACACCTTTCTCCCTTTCTACTTTTGACACATTTTTAACATTGGCTTTCAATCCACCATTTATGCAAAATATTTGCCGTCAGTTCAAATAATGGAGGTGTCCTCGTATTTATGATAACATAGTCTTAATATTTAGTTTTTAAATTTGTAAAAAGGAGTAAATGCTGAGCTGTTAATTTGTATTTGTGTCTCCTCAGACTGAGTGTCTGTAAGCTGTCAGAGAGAAGCTGTGAAGCTCTGTCCTCAGTCCTCAGCTCCCAGTCCTCTAGTCTGAGAGATCTGGACCTGAGTAACACCGACCTGCAGGATTCAGGAGTGGAGCTGCTGTCTGCTGGACTGGAGAGTCCTCACTGTACTCTGGAGACTCTCAGGTCAGAGTTCATCAACACGTTCAACTGATAGTCAGTGAAATTATGATTTACATTAATAATGGCTAAACTCATATCCGTTAGTTGCATCTGCTTCCATAAACATTTCTTTATGTTTTCTTACTCACTCTTGTGAGTAAAAAACTCTTCAATTATCAGAAGAATAAATGGTGTCGTATTTTTGTTTCTGTGTGTGTGTGCAGTCTGTCAGGCTGTCTGGTCTCAGAGGAAGGCTGTGTTTTCTCTGGCTTCAGCTCTGAGCTCCAACCCCTCCTCCCATCTGAGAGAGCTGGACCTGAGCTACAATCATCCAGGAGACTCAGGAGAGAAGCTGCTGTCTGCTGGACTGGAGGATCCTCTCTGGAGACTGGACACTCTTAGGTATGGAGAATATATATGTAATAAATAATATTTCAAAATAGCCTTTTAAATAATGTCGGGTCGCGATTTATTGACAAAGGAAAAGAGTGGGTCCCGAGGCCTGACCAGTTGAGAACCACTGTGCTAGGAGATGCTGAGTAGACGTCATCGACTAACTGACACTAACACTGATACATTCTTCATGTCTTATTTTCTGATCAATAATAATTGAAGTTAATTAAGTAATTAATAATAGCTTAAATTATTGGCTAATAAGATGTTTGACTAACGCACTAACCTAAAATAATATAGTCTGATTAATAACAGGTACTGAATGTGAACATGTAGGTTCATCTGTGGAGAATAACAAAGCTCTGAGTGTGAGAGTGATGTCCATGTCTCCCCCCCCCCCCCTCTCTCAGGATGGAGCCTGCTGGAGTCCGATGGCTGAGACCCGGCCTGAGGAAGTGTGAGTGTGGTTTCATTTGATTCATGAAAACAAAGCAGCCTCCATCTTCAAATGTAACCTTCATCCTCAAAGAGTCAATAAATGAACAGCTGATAGATGAATGACTGCTGCTGTTCCTCTCCTCAGATTCCTGTGAACTCTCACTCGACACAAACACAGCTCACAGGAACCTCAAACTGTCTGAGGACGACAGGAAGGTCACATCTGTGAGAGAGGAGCAGCCATATCCTGATCATCCAGAGAGGTTTGATGGCTGGCCTCAGCTGATGTGCAGAGAAGCTCTGACTGGTCGCTGCTACTGGGAGGTCGAGTGGAGAGGAGAGGTTTCTATATCAGTGACTTACAGAGGAATCAGCAGGAGAGGAGAGGACTGTTTGTTTGGAGGGAATGATCAGTCCTGGAGTCTGATCTGCTCTGGTGATGGTCGTTACTCTGTCTGGCACAATAAGACAGTAACACACATCTCCTCCTCCTCCTCCTCCTCCTCCTCCTCCTCTGGTAGAGTAGCAGTGTATCTGGATCATCCTGCTGGATCTCTCTCCTTCTACAGAGTCTCCTCCTCCACACTGATCCACCTCCACACCTCCAGAACCACATTCACTGAACCTCTCTACGCTGGGTTTGGCTTTGGGTTCTGGCCTGGTTCCTCAGTGTCTCTGTGTCCTCTGTAGGAGGAAGAGTCTCCTCCTGTTCCAGAGACTTCCTCCCTGCTGCACAGAGAGTTCAGTCTGTACAGGATCACAGCTGATGTTAGTTAGGACCAGCCTGATGAGTGTACTGTAATAGAGGGGGAGGCTGAGGGAAGAGTTTAGGATGTTGGGAGGAAGTGAAACAAAAGTACAAACATAAAAAAATGTCAAACAGTAAACTGGACTGGACAATATCCCAGCTGAATTCAATCAAAATAAGAGATGACTTTAACCAAGCCAACCAACTACAATACATCACCAAACGGATCCACAAATAATAAAGGATCATTTATTGTAATCCTTCATTACAGGGTTGCACAACATGAAGGTGTAGTCCCTTAATGCTACACAAGAAAACAAGGACAACACTAAATAAAAACAGTGATGCACTCCTGTGGTGCAATTCCTGAATTCGGGAGAATTTAAGACAAAAACAAGGTTGGAACATTCTCAATCACAAGAAGAAAAGGATGAATCTGATTTTGTGTTTAATTTGGGGGGTTTATGCACGGTTAATTATGGTGGATGATATTTTATATATTTCATTTTAAACAGTCCTTATACATGTATGATGTTGCAGATTTCCTGAGCAAATTCTGACCACTCATTTTGTAAATGTAATAAATGCTTTTAAAATAACATAGGGCACATATAAGTGTAAAACTCTTTGTTGATAATCATTCAACAATATATATTATTACCGTTTACTACAGTTTATCATTGTTTCATTGTTTAACCTGTTAAGCCCGAGAGATCCCGGTACCGGGGCCCTCCCGCAACATCTTGCAGGAAACAGTGTCTGGGGGCATGTTCATTTAATAAACTATGAATGTTTTATATCCATGTAACGGGAAGAAACTCATCTAACTGATCATTTATTTGTATTTTTTTTTTTTTTTAAACACAATGCTAACGCTTAGCCTCTGAATTAGCAATGAGCGAAAAATGCTAACAGATTTACTGCACCGAAACTCACTCATAAAACCTTATTATTTATCCATTCTGCCCATCCAACCCATCGGTCTGATCGTGAGATGACACAGAATCGATGGGTACAGACATCATCACTCAATGATACGAACTTGCGACTTTATAAACAAAAACAGACATCAAAACATGTGGCGCTAGGTAGCTAAAAACGCTAACATGGCTTACCTATGTCGTAGTCTGGTCAAAAGTTATCTTTAATGGCATTAAAACGATAAAAACGCTGCTGAAGTTAATCCATAGGTTAATCCCATGTGTCTGTGTCCCTTTGAATGATTTCTGATAATCCATGAGCAATAAACCTGCTTTTCGGTTTCCAGATGTCAGAGCTACAGACAGCTTCACTCTGGAGCAAAACTGCATGCGCGAAGCCCCCACCTTTTTGTTTTACCATGTCTGTGGAAACCCCCCTTCGATTCTATTGGCTCTAATTGTCAGAAAGAGATTCCATTCGTCAAAATCGACAAAGGGGAGCCAGAGATATGGAAAATCCACCCAAATGACCCCAGAAGTGTTTTCTTTTTTGCTAAATCTCTCTAAAAAGGTCAAATATCACTTGTCTTGTATCAATCTTGATACAGGGTACTTACTATATGTTGTACTTTGGATTCCTAAAGCTTTTAGTCTACCTTACCATCATCCAAGGGTAGTTTTCACTATAAGTAAAAAAGAATGTTTGGACGGACACTATAATTTACAGTTTTTTACTATGTTCAATCTGAATTTTCTTTAAAATAAAAATCATCTATATTGATTCTGACTCTTCTACATCCAACTCACAGGTTTATCATTACTTGAGAAAAAAGATTATTAATTTAACCCTTTTAGAAGGGAAGATATGGTCATTTGTTCTGGGAATGTCATTTTCGAGCCTGAGACCTGAAAAACAGGCTCAGGGCTAAACAGGTTAAACACAAATGCAGCAAAAAACATGCGATCAATTGAAATGGTGTCTTTGAGGGGAAAATACAATACACCGAGACCGCTATGTGTCGGCCTGGGACCAGCCACAGTGAGCCATTCCCCGAAGAACTGTGGCTTTGAAGGGAATTTACTATATAGTGAAACTGTTGTGGGTTTTTCTGTGCTTCTGTGCTCTTGTATGTTTTCTTTTAATGCCATCAACCTGCCTTTTTTGTAAAATGCTGTCCATCCGTTCTTGAGTTATAAATGTGTGGTGTTTTTGGCAAAAATGTTTTGATTAATGGCGGCCATATTCTTTGACTGATCATAATGATTTCCTATGATAATGTGTATGACCTTCCGCCAATGCTGTATACCAATGTCGGTGTTGATGGACTCAAAATTGAAATGTAGGTAAATATTTGAATGTTTTCACATTATGCTAATTTGCAAAACATCTTCTTTCTTGAGGCTTTTTTGTATCGGAAGTGGTAGCTGGTCGAAATAATAATGATCTGCTAATTAATTGGTTAATTATGGTGGATAGGATTGTATTTCATTTTTCATCTGAACAAACTCTAACCGCTCATTTTGTAAATGTAACAAATGCATTTAAAATAACATTGGGCACATATAGAAGTGTAAAAGTCTTTGTTGATAATCAATCAACAATATATATTATTTCCGTTAACTACAGTTTATCATTATTTCATTGTTTAAACACAAATTCAGCAAAAAAATAAATAAACATGCGGTCGATTGAAATGTTGTCTTTGAGCGTAAAATACAATACAGTGAGACTGCTATGTGTGGGCCTGGGACCAGCCACAGTGAAAAATGAAAATGTCTCAATATTTCCAACTTCCGGGTGGGCGGGGCAAATCAAAGCATATTTGAAATATGTTCGCAATCATAAGAGCAATGTGTATACAGCATTTTGTGAATATCCGACATACTATAGTTGAGTAGTGTGGAGTAATTTATGTGACAAGTTAAATGTGTTTAACTTGTCACATAAAAATCATCAAAAATGAAACATTCTACGTTAGCTTACAACCTTCCCGAATGATCAACTATTCCTTTTTTTGTTGCAATTTAGCATCAAATTGGATATGCGCTTAACTTATCCTGAATTGAAATTTTTCCGATCATTTCCGAGTTAGTAAAAGTGTGCTTAACATAAATGAAAAATATACTACATAGTGTGACTGGGAAGAGCCACAATGAGCCATTCCCCCTAAGCACTGTGGCTCTGAGGGGAATGTACTAACTAGAGTTCATCATACCTTCAGAAAGTATATAGACAATGAAAAAGCTATGACTCATGAATAAACTTACCCAGCATGTCACGATCTTACTTTTTGTGTTCAGTATTTACAGTTTTATTTTTGAAATATATTTCCTCTTGTGTATTCTGGAATTCATGGCATTCAGCGCAGATTTGACCTTGAGAAGAGAGGACACAATGGCTGCTTCATTGGAGAGGCCAGAAGCCTTTTTGACAGAGATCTGTCAGCTAGGGGAGAGACAGCTGCTTCTTAGGCTGCTACAGGTGGAATTAGAAGAACGGTGTAGGGTTGGTAAACGCGGTGTCTCTCATTGGCCAACCTGCCGCTCCTAAAGTGTCCGACTCTTTCGTCTTGGGTAAAGTAAACCCTACTCCTCAGGCTGTTTGTATTCCTGTTTGAAGCTAAACATGAGGACTTTGAAGGACATGTAACGTTTGCATGGACTACTTTAAAGCAGCTGTGTATCTCTTTAGTTGGCTTTAAACTGTGGAATTATTTACCAAATGATTTAAAGGGCTGTGTAAACATAATTTAAGAAAATGTATAAAGAAAGAGTAAATAGACATGTCAGCCAACCTGTTTCGCTGAGGGTAGATTGCTGTGTTTACTTCTGATTGTAACTGGGGAATATAGCTCTAGCTAGAACGGGGGAGCTAGAGGAACCTATTGCGGTGAGCATGTTGTAACTTCCGGTTGTTGTTGTTGTCATCTCCGGGTATCCCGTGTGCCTGTTCTGTTGCTGATAGCTTATTAACTTAACTTAATCGATCGTTTTAAAACTCTCGATCACGGCAACTGCCTGACGTTGTAATCACACGTTACTACAGCTTAAGCACTTACAACTCTCCTTCTCTTAGCGACTGTAACTGTAACTCCACAGTTGCCTACACTCTTTTCGGGTTTGCTAACGGTAGCTACTTTAGCTTGATAGCTAGCCATGGCTCTTTCCCCACCCTCTGGTGCTATTTCCTGCTCTTCCTGTCTCATGTTTGGTTACTTCCCGGCCTCCCTTACTGGTAAGGATACATGTGTTAAATGTAGTATAGTTGTTAGGTTGGAGGCGGGAATCATAGCCATAGAAGCCCGGCTCCGCATCTTAGAAAGTAACTCAGCTAAAGTAAAGCCCATGTTAGCATGTGCGGACCGGCAAAAGGTAGCTCCTCTTAGCCGTTCCCCGGCAACTCCCGAGCAGCAGAGAGACTGGGTGACTGTTCAGAAGGGTCATAACGCGAAACCCGCAGGTCCCCACCAACCCGTTCACGTATCTAACAGATATTCCCCACTCAGCGAGACACCCGCTGAGAAGCCAACTCTGGTTATTGGTAGCTCTATTATGAGACACGTGAATTTAGAGACCGAAGCCTCCACAGTCACATGCATTCCGGGGGCCAGAGCGGGCGACGTTGAGGCGCATCTTAAACTGCTGGCTACAAATAAACATAAATACGGTAGGATTGTTATTCACGTCGGTGGTAATGATGTTCGTTTACGCCAATCAGAATGCACCAAACTTAATGTGGAGTCGGTGTGTAGTTATGCTAAAACAATGTCGGACACCGTAATCTTCTCTGGTCCCCTCCCCAATCTGATCAATGATGACATGTATAGCCGCATGTCATCATTTCAGCGCTGGTTGTCTTGGTGGTGCCCAGCAAACAATGTGGGCTTCGTAAATAATTGGACAGCCTTCTGGGGAAAACCTGGTCTGATTAAGAGAGATGGCATTCATCCTACTTTGGAAGGTGCAGATCTCATTTCGGCAAACATTTCAGGGCTTTGTGGACTTAATCCATGACGAACTGGAGTTGAGACCAGGAGGCGGAGTCACAGTCTTACACGCTTCTCTGCGCTCTCTCCTAGGCAGTCACCCATAGGAATCCCGAACCCAATAAAATACCCAATATTAGCGGTGTGTGTGTCTGCCCAAGGACAATTTAAGGTAAACCCTAATAGAGGTGTCATACATAATAACCTAATAAAAGTAAATGTAACAACTACTACAGTGCAACAAAACAGGAAGATGAAATGTGGACTCTTAAACATAAGATCTCTAGCATCTAAAGCAATATTGGTGAATGATGTAATATCAGATTATAATATTGATATATGCTGTCTCACTGAAACTTGGTTGAGACATGAAGAATATGTCAGCATGAATGAGGCCACTCCACCCAGCCATGTCAACACTCATATTGCTCGAGGCACGGGCCGAGGAGGTGGAGTTGCAGCAATCTTTGACTCAAGTTTACTTATCAATACTAAACCAAAATTAAATTATACCTCCTTTGAAAGCCTCGTTTTTAGTCTTACGCATCCGACCTGGAAAACTTTGCAGCCAATCTTATTTGTTACAGTGTATCGTGCACCAGGTCCTTATTCAGAATTCTTATCAGAATTCTCTGAGTTTTTATCAACTTTGGTTCTTAAAACAGACAAAGTAATTATCGTAGGTGACTTTAATATTCATGTTGACGATGATAAAAATAGCCTTACTGTTGCATTTAACTCTATATTAGATTCTGTTGGTTTCTGTCAGAGTGTAAATAAACCAACCCACTGCTATAATCACACTCTCGACCTTGTTCTGACTTATGGTATTGAAATTGAGCAACTATTAGTCGAACCGCATAATCCTGCTTTATCCGACCATTTCTTAGTAACTTTTGAAGTACTGTTACTAGACTACAAAGCATTAGTCAAAAGCTCTTGCAGCAGAAACCTGTTAGTGCTATAGACACATTTAAGGAAGAGATTCCACCAATACTTAACTCGATAGCATGTCTGCATGTAGGGGAGGAAAGTTATACAAAATGTACACCACCCCAAATTGATCATGTTGTTGATAGTGCTACAGATGCGCTGCGAATAAAATTAGACTCTGTTGCTCCTTTGAAGAAGAAGAGAATAAAACAACATAGATTAGCTCCATGGCATAATGCTGAAACCCGCAAAATAAAGCAAAAGTCTAGACAACTTGAAAGGATATGGCGTTCCACAAAACTTGAAGAATCTCGTTTAATTTGGCATATTACTCTTAATGAATATAAGAAAGCATTGCGTAAAGCGAGAGCAGCCTACTACTCTTCATTAATAGATGAGAATAAGAATAATGCAAGATTTCTTTTCAGCACTGTAGCCAGGCTGACAGAGAGCCACAGCTCCACTGAGCCTTCTATTCCCTTAGCACTCAGTAGCAATGATTTTATGTGCTTTTTTAACCATAACATTGTTACTCTTAGAAACAAAATGAATGACCTCTTGCCTTTGACCAGTATAGTGTTATCAACAGCTCCCGGAAACGTAAGTTCTAATATTACACTAGATAGTAAACTAGAATGCTTTTCAGCCATAAACCTTGAACAATTAAATTCAATGATTCTCTCTTCTAAACCATCAACGTGCATGTTAGACCCAATTCCAACTAAGCTGTTGAAGGAAGTTTTTCCATTAATTAGCACTTCTTTATTAAATATTATGAATATGTCTATATTATCAGGCTATGTTCCACAATCATTCAAAGTAGCAGTGATAAAACCGCTTCTTAAAAAGGACAACCTCGATCCAGAGGTTTTAGCCAACTATAGATCTATTTCTAATCTTCCGTTCCTCTCAAAGATTCTTGAGAAAGCGGTCGCAAAACAGCTGTTACTTAAAAAACAATGATTTATCTGAAGACTTTCAGTCTGGCTTTAGAACACATCATAGCACAGAGACAGCTCTGGTTAAAGTCACAAATGACATTCTAATAGCCTCAGACAAGGGACTTGTCTCTATTCTTGTTCTGCTCGATCTCAGTGCTGCATTTGATGCTATCGACCATGATATCCTATTGCAAAGACTAGAGCACTTGGTTGGCATACAGGGAACTGCTTTAGGCTGGTTTAGGTCCTATCTATCTGAACGCTCTCAGTTTGTACGTGTTAACGATGAATCTTCCACGCAAACCAAAGTTAGCCATGGAGTGCCACAGGGCTCAGTGCTCGGACCTATTTTGTTCACATTATATATGCTTCCGTTAGGCAATATTATAGGGAATCATTCTGTAAACTTTTATTGTTATGCGGATGATACTCAACTATATTTATCAATCAAGCCTGATGAAATTAATCATCTAAATAAAATTCAAGACTTAAAAACGTGGATGACCTTAAACTTTTTGATGTTAAACACGACCAAAACTGAAGTTATTGTACTTGGCCCGAAGAATCTACGAAACAAATTATCTAAAGATATACTAACTATGGATGGCATTAATTTGGCCTCCAGTGAGACTATAAGGAATCTTGGTGTTATATTTGATCAGGATTTATCCTTTCACGCCCACATAAAATCAATTTCAAGGACCGCCTACTTCCATCTACGTAACATTGCAAAAATCAGGCATATCTTTCCTCAAAACGATGCAGAGAAACTAGTCCATGCATTTGTTACTTCTAGGCTGGATTATTGTAACTCTTTATTATCAGGGAGTACCAAGAAGTCAGTCAAGTGGCTTCAGCTGATTCAAAATGCTGCGGCTCGTGTACTAACCAGAGTTAGGAGAAGGGACCACATTACTCCTGTTCTGGCTGCCTTACACTGGCTCCCTATAGAACACAGGATAGAATTTAAAATGCTTCTTCTCGCCTACAAAGCCCTTAATGGGCAGGCGCCATCTTACCTTAAAGAACTCATTATACCCTACTGGCCTACTAGGGCATTGCGTTCCAAGAATGCAGGGTTGTTGGTTGTTCCTAGAGTCTCTAAAAGTACAATGGGAGCCAGAGCCTTTTCTTATCAAGCTCCACATTTGTGGAATCAGCTTCCAGTTTGTGTTCGGGCGGCAGACACCCTATCCGTTTTTAAGACTGCGCTGAAGACCTTCCTTTTTGATAAAGCTTATAGTTAGGGCTGAACTAAACTAGGGGCTGATTAGATTCAGCCCCTAGTTTTGCTGATATAGGCTTAGTTTGTCGGGGGACATCTTACTTCTTCCTTCTCTCTGTCTATACCCGTGCACTCTCATGTTCCGATTAACCCAGCTTCCCCACATGTCTTTCTTTTTGGTGTCTATATACGCCAAGATCCGGAGTCATGGATGATCCTGCGGTCGTGTGTCCTGGATCGCGAGCCCTGGATCGCGAGTCGTGGCTGTGGTCCTGGATCATCGGTCCTGGATGGATATCCTCGTGGACAGAGTTGGGTGTAACGCGTTACAAAGTTACAAAGTTACAAAGTAACGCGTTACACCCAATAATATTACTTTGTCGGTAACGGAGTAGTGTAACGCGTTACTTTTATAATTCAGTAATCACACTACAGTTACTAACATTTCCCCGACACGCGTTACTTCGTTACTTTCTAAAATCAGTCATAATCAAACCTCAACAAACACCTGCAAAGAACACATGCTAACGTGAAGCTAACGCACATAGCTGTTGTTTATTTATATCACACACGTAGTCTGTTCTTCTTCTCTGTTTTCCGGTTGTTGCCTGTCTTGAATGACGAATACACACTACCGCGGCCTGCTGGTAAGGAGAGTTATTGCCACTCACGCATGCGCAGTTCGTACGTGCTCGGCTGAAGTCTTTGCGGTGTGCTCCAGTCTGGCTCCAGTGCAACACATGGCCAACACGCAGGAGAACACGCTGACGCAACAGCGTGAGCAGAGATAGACTGCTCAAAATATACAGATAGCAGGAGACAGAGGACAGCCACGGTCAGATAGCAGGAGACAGAGGACAGCCACGGTCAGATAGCAGGAGACAGAGGACAGCCACGGTCAGATAGCAGGAGACAGAGGACAGCCACGGTCAGATAGGAAAACATTCAGGAGCTATCTGGATCAGTCTTATGCGACAATGGAAACTGAACTAAAGAGAACATTTGAAACTTTAGCAGTCTGCGTGATCTGCCTGCAGGGAGGGGCGGGCCGGCCCTGCGAGTAAAGTAACGAATAAAGTAATGAGTAAAGTAACGAATTACTTTATGTAGAGAGTAACGAAGTAGTGTAATATATTACTTTTTTTAAAAGTAATATGTAATATGTAATATATTACTTTTTTTTAGTAACTACCCCATCTCTGCTCGTGGATTCATCTTCCTATTATACACACATGCATTTCCAAACATTTGGACTACCTGTGTTGCAAATGTATTATCTTTTCAATTTACACACGGCATCTATTGCACGTCTGTCCGTCCTGGGAGAGGGATCCCTCCTCTGTTGCTCTCCCTGAGGTTTCTCCATGTTCCCTTAAACTGTGGGTTTTCTTTGGAAGTTTTTCCTTGTACGATGTGAGGGTCTAAGGACAGAGGGTCTAAGGACAGAGGGTTTGAGGACAGAGGGTCTAAGGACAGAGGGTGTCGTATTGTCATACTGATATTCTGTACACACTGTGAAGACCACTGAGACACATGTAACATTTGTGATATTGGGCTATATAAATAAAACATTGATTGATTGATTGATTGATTGAGATCTTGTTCTTGAGTGAAAGTAGAAGTACTCAGATCTTGTACTTGAGTGAAAGTAGAAGTACTCAGATCTTGTACTTGAGTAAAAGTAGAAGTACTCAGATCTTGTTCTTGAGTGAAAGTAGAAGTACTCAGATCTTGTTCTTGAGTGAAAGTAGAAGTACTCAGATCTTGTTCTTGAGTAAAAGTAGAAGTACTCAGATCTTGTACTTGAGTGAAAGTAGAAGTACTCAGATCTTGTTCTTGAGTGAAAGTAGAAGTATCCAGAAAATCCAGAAAATCACATTGTCTGATTTTTAAAGAATTTATTTGCAAATTATGGTGGAAGATAAGTATTTGGTCAATAACAAAAGTTCATCTCAATACTTTTTTATATAACCTTTGTTGGCAATGACAGAGGTCAAAGGTTTTCTGTAAGTCTTCACAAGGTTTTCACTGTTGCTGGTATTTTGGCCCATTCCTCCATGCAGATCTCCTCTAGAGCAGTGATGTTTTGGAGCTGTTGCTGGGCAACACGGACTTTCAACTCCCTCCAAAGATTTTCTATGGGGTTGAGATCTGGAGACTGGCTAGGCCACTCCAGGACCTTGAAATGCTTCTTACGAAGCCACTCCTTCGTTGCCCGGGCGGTGTGTTTGGGATCATTGTCATGCTGAAAGACCCAGCCACGTTTCATGCCTTTGCTGATGGAAGGAGGTTGTCACTCAAAATCTCACGATACATGGCCCCATTCATTCTTTCCTCTCCACGGATCAGTCGTCCTGGTCCCTCTGCAGAAAGCCCCACAGCCTGATGGTCCCAGCCCCATGTTTCACAGCAGGTGTTCTTTGGAGGCAAGTCAGCATTCTTTCTCCTCCAAACACGTCTAGTTGAGTTTTTACCAAAACGTTCTATTTTGTTTTCATCTGACCAGATGACATTCTCCCAATCCTCTTCTGGATCATCTAAATGCTCTCTAGCAGACTTCAGACGGGCCTGGACGTGTCCTGGCTTCAGCAGGGGGACACGTCTGGCACTGCAGGGTTTGAGTCCCTGGCGGCGTAGTGTGTTATTGATGGTAGCCTTTGTTACTCTGGTCCCAGCTCTCTGCAGGTCATGGACTCGGTCCCCCCGTGTGGTTCTGGATCTTTGCTCACCGGTCTTGTGATCACTTTGACCCCACGGGGGGAGGTCTTGGTGGAGCCCCAGATCGAGGGAGATTATCAGTGGTCTTGTATGTCTTCCATTTTCTAATAATTGCTCCCACAGTTGATTTCTTCACACCGAGCTGCTTACCTGTTGCAGATGCAGTCTTCCCAGCCTGGTGCAGGTCTACCATGTTGTTTCTGGTGTCCTTTGACAGCTCTCTGGTCTTGGCCGTAGTGGAGTTTGGAGTGTGACGGTTTGAGGTTGTGGACAGGTGTCTTTTATACTGAGAACGAGTTCAAACCGGTGCCATTAATACAGTTAACAAGTGGAGGACAGAGGAGGCTCTGAGAGAAGAAGCTACAGGTCTGTGAGAGCCAGACATCTTGTTTGTTTGAAGGAGACCAAATACTTATTTTACCGAGGAATTTACCAATTAATTCATTAAAAATCAGACAATGTGATATCCTGGATTCTTTCCCCCCATTCTGTCTCTCATAGTTGAAGTGTACCTAGGATGAAAATTACAGGCCTCTCTCATCTTTTTAAGTGGGAGAACCTGCACAATTGGTGGCTGACTAAATACTTTTTTTGCCCCACTGTATATGAGTTGTTTTATAATGATTGATCATGAAAGTGTTCTCAAAGCTGGTGAAGGTGCAGCTAGTCTGAAGTACTTTGTAGACTGCAGGGTAGCTGGTGAAGGTGCAGCTAGTCTGAAGTACTTTGTAGACTGCAGGGTAGCTGGTGGAGGTGCAGCTAGTCTGAAGTACTTTGTAGACTGCAGGGTAGCTGGTGAAGGTGCAGCTAGTCTGAAGTACTTTGTAGACTGCAGGGTAGCTGGTGGAGGTGCAGCTAGTCTGAAGTACTTTGTATTCTGCAGGGTAGCTGGTGGAGGTGCAGCTAGTCTGAAGTACTTTGTAGACTGCAGGGTAGCTGGT
This sequence comes from Chaenocephalus aceratus, assembly GCA_023974075.1. Taxonomy (NCBI): domain Eukaryota; kingdom Metazoa; phylum Chordata; class Actinopteri; order Perciformes; family Channichthyidae; genus Chaenocephalus; species Chaenocephalus aceratus. The sequence goes on from JAMFTG010001281.1 coordinate 47,402, forward strand.
GGAGGTGCAGCTAGTCTGAAGTACTTTGTAGACTGCAGGGTAGCTGGTGGAGGTGCAGCTAGTCTGAAGTACTTTGTAGACTGCAGGGTAGCTGGTGAAGGTGCAGCTAGTCTGAAGTACTTTGTAGACTGCAGGGTAGCTGGTGAAGGTGCAGCTAGTCTGAAGTACTTTGTAGACTGCAGGGTAGCTGGTGGATTCACTCCAGGTGGAACTAAAGTCTGATTCAACACTTGATTAGATTTCACATCATTCATCTGTGAAGTAACTAAATGTATTAAATACATGTAGTGGAGGAAAAGTACACCATTTACCTCTGAACTGTAGAGGAGTAATAATAATAATAATAATAATAATAATAATAATAATAATACATTATAAAGCGCTTTTGGTGCTCAAAGCGCTTACAAGCAAGTAAAACAAAATAACAACAAAAGTAGAAAGTGCTAAGCTAGGAGGAATAAGGGCGAGTGGTTAGTGGATTAGGAGTTGAAGGAAAGAGTGAAAAGGTGAGTTTTGAGGGATTGTTTGAATGATGTGAGAGTGTTGTCGGATCTGACGTGGCTGGGGAGGGGGCTCCAGAGTGTGGGGGGGGCTGCTGCGAAGGCCCTGTCACCCCAGGTCCGGAGCTTTGTCCTGATGGGCTGCAGTAGGTTAGCTTCAGCAGACCTGAGGCGACGGGTGGGGGTGTGTCGTTGGATGAGGTCACAGAGGTAGGGGGGGGAGAGCTTTGAAAGTGAAAAGTAATATTTGAAAGTCAATGCGGTGTTTGATGGGGAGCCAGTGGAGGTCCTGGAGGATAGGGGTGATGAGGTCGGAGCGTCGGGTGGAGGTGAGCCAGTGGGCAGTTGAGTTTTGGACATATTGTTACGACCCTGGTCGTTATGTGTATTGTGTGTAGAGATTTTTCCCTCCTCCTGTGTCCGTGTGTGTGTGTGCGTGCGTGCGTGCGTGCGTGCGTGCGTGCGTGCGTGCGTGCGTGCGAGCAAGCAGGTGGTGCCCGTGAGCTACCTTCAACAGGCTGATTGGTCCACTTGAAGAAGAGGGGAGTATTTAAGCTGCAGCCATGCAGTCACTCTGCCTCCGCTTCTCCTGCTCTGAACTGTTGCGTATTTGTATCTGTCCTTTTGTACTTCTGTCCTTGTATATTTTCTGTAAACTTTGGAAGGATAGACATAACTTTAACCTGTCTGTAGGAGCCATTTTATGGGTGTTGTTGGTGTGTCAGTTTATTTAAGTTATATGTATAGTGCAATATTATTTATGAACACTGGGTGGCGGGGTTCAGCTGCACCGGGTGTATATAAAGAGGTCATAGGTGACAGGAGAGGAAGGACACAGAGGGAGAGAGCATACCGATTCCAGCAGCCCAGATGCTCATCACAACAACTAGAACTGTACAATTAACCCTGGGATGTAAACGCTGAATACACCTCGATATAAACTGCAACAAAGGACCGGAAACTCATCTGTGTGTGTCTGTGTCTGCATCACTCTTCAGCCCTTCTGTGACGTAACGGCAGAAATACATAGGACATAGGAACAGGAAATTGCCATTACACTGTCCTTATTGGACACGCCTTAAATCTACGTGAAAGTGTGAAACCCTTTTTCTCTTGGTTGGTTCTCGTTTTCTCCTGTTTTTACGTCAGTGTAGGTTAGAGCCCTGTATGTTTATTTTATTATTTGTTAGGCAAGATTTTTGTGTTCAGAGATTTGTTTGTTTTGTGGGTTGTTGCACTTATTTGTTAAAAAAAAAACGTTGGTAATTAAATTTACCAAACGACATTCACTGTCTCATTGTCTATGTTCTTGGGAGTGGGAAAAGAGGAGAGAGTGCACATGTTATGCTGCGCCTAGGTTCCCCTAGAGATCTGGGAGTAACAATATTGAAGTTGTTTTAGTATGAATTCAGGTGATCCACAAACTATGCTGTTGCAGTAATCCATTCGGGATGTTATGAAGGCATGGATCAGAGTCTTAGCAGGTCGATGAGAGGGAGGGTCTGATGTGGGCGATGTGCTTTAAATGGAAGAAAGCGTTTTTTGTGAGCTGGTTGACGTGAGGGAGGAAAGTGGGTGGGGTCAAGGATGATGCCAAGGTTACGGATGTGAGTGGAGGGGTTGACAATGGAGCCATCGATGGTAAGAGAAACATCTTGGGTTGAGTAAGTGAGTTTGGGCCAATGATTATAAGTTCCGATTTGTCACAGTTAAGTTTTAGAAAATTGTTTTGCATCCAAATGCTAATGTCAGTGAGGCAGGTGCTGAGCTGGGAGTGTGTGGTTGGAGAAATAGATTTTGTTGAGAGGTAGAGCGGCGTGTCATCAGCATAACAGTGGAACTGGAGTTGGTGTTGACGGAGGATTTGTCCAATTGGGAGGATGTAGACGATGAACAGAAGGGGACCAAGTACAGAACCCTGAGGGACGCCATGATTGACGGGGGCTGTGGGGGATTTGGAGTTCTAATGGAGATGAATTGATGTCTGTCAGAGAGATAGGATTTAAACCAGGAGAGGGCAGTACCGCTAATGCCAATGGAAGACTAGAGGCGGTTGATGAGGATGGAATGGTTGATCGTGTCAAATGCGGCTGTTAGGTCAAGGAGAATGAGAATCGAGAGGGAACCAGAGTCAGCAGAGAGGAGAATGTCGTTGGCAGATTCTGGGCGGCGGCGAATACGGAAACCAGATTGAAAAGGTTCATGAAGGTTATTGCAGTCCAGATGGGATTTTAGTTGGGAGGCAACAGTTCGCTCCAGAATTTTTGACAAGAATGGGAGGTTAGAGATGGGCCGGTAGTTATTGAGGGAATCAGGGTTGAGACCAGGTTTTTTGAGTATGGGAGTGACAGCAGCGAGTTTCAGACCAGGGGGGACGAGTCCAGTGGACAGAGAGGAGTTAATGACTGTGGTGATGAAATGAGTGAGTTGGGGGAGGCAGGCCTTGACAAGGGTGGAGGGCATGGGGTCCAGGATGGAAGTTGAGGTATTCATGCCGGTGACTTAGGCAACTATGTCCAGTGAGGTAATTTGTCTGAAGGCTGTAAAAGGGTGCAGAAGGGAGTAGAAGTACACAGTAGCATGACATGGAAATACTCAAGTAGTCTACCTCAGAATTGTACTTAAGTACAGTACGTAAATGTTGTTACTTTACAGGCTGCTGATCACCCCGTTCCCCCCGGTCTGCTGCAGCCTGTAATGTGTGTGAGATCCTGCTTCAGTCACGACTCCCTGAAAGGATGCTATGACTCACAGACACCAAACTACACTCAGAAAGATTCACATTTAAAACAAATAGAGTTTTCCTCTATGCTTCTGGCCGGGAGAAGCCCCACTCGAGTTCACGATACATGTTTCCTAAAATACATCTGAAAAAATGAGTGTTATAATAGATTCAAATGGAAATAAAGGGGGTGGGGCTGGCATTCAATTCCAGCTGTGTTGATGTGCTGAGTGGCCATGTGGTGACGTCACCCGGTTTTAAGCGGTCACTCAGATTGCCTGTGCAGAATACCACCAGTGTGTGTGTGCGTGTGTGTGTGTGTGTGTGTGTTAGTGTGTGTCTCTCTCACACACAGTGCTCCAGCCATTGAAGCCCATATTTGGAATGTCCGTAGTGGCCAAACGGTGGTACTGCAGCTTCCGTGACGTCATCTTGGCCCAAACTGATTTGTTTCCCTATTGACTTACATTGTGGAAAGAAACGTCTGTAAATCAGCGGATACATTTTTTTTACAGAGCTAACACTTTTATAGCCCGTTAAGGAAACATTATATAATGTTTTTTATTTTGAAAAGTAATTTTACTAGTATGTTATATTTTGTATTTATTTTGCGTATATAAATATATGAATGCATTTGTTATTAATACAGTCTATATCCCATTAAATAAGCTCTTACAATCAGTCATTACATTTGTCTCTATTTATTCATATCTGCTTTAATTGTATTTTCAGAATCAGAAAGTTGGTTTACACATACGGGGGAATTTGCCTCGATGTATTTGATGAATACAATAAACAGTTACAGAAGATAAAAAGTAAAAAAATAAAATAATAATGAATAAAAACTATTATAGGCCTACGTTAAGGTATAAGAAATGATATACATGAAGTCTAGATATGCACCTAATACAATAAAATGTGTGCAGGAGTGTTATGGGAAGTGGAAAGTTGTGTACAAGAGAGGTAGCCTTTGTACAAATATGCAACATATTTGGAGGGTTGTGCACACCTGACAATACCTAATGAAATTGAGATATTGTCTGTATTAAAACAAATATATATAAATACATACGAGTCATTTATGATGGTGGCGAAGTCCAGAATGTAAAATGTCCCCTCTGTGGGACCAGTTCCTTCTTCTTCTTCTTTATACTGGGGATTAGGATATTTGTTAAAACTGTTCTAGAAATAGCACCAAGAACTGTACACTTTGAGAGAGGTGAACAATCTGTTCACACTGTTGGGTGTATTTCTGGTGACCCAAGACACACTTTGATATGAATAATAATGAATAGAGAATAGCTTTGCAGCAGTGTTGCATAGTTACTGCACTAACAAGTATTGTTAGCATGTCTGTACTGTATGTATATCGCATATGTATTTTTACTCAACAACTCAACTGCGCATGCTCAGTGGGCCCACATCCGGGTACTTTGTGACTCCACAGCCTCTCTATTCTGTCTTCATGCACCAGTGAGCGAGTCTCATAGGAATGACCGCAGCTCGCCTCTCTCTCTTTTCTCGCCCATGGTTACAAACACCTCTCTCTTCCACACACACAGCGGGTTAGCCTCGGTTAGCTTAGCTTCTCCAAACCGGTTGTGTGATTTGTTTCTCTGATGTGTTGCCGAGATCCTCGTTGAAGTAACGGATTGATCTGCCCCCCCTCCTCGGCCATGGAGTGCCGTGTCCTGTCCATACAGAGCCATGTAGTCCGGGGGTATGTGGGCAACAAGAGCGCCTCTTTTCCATTGCAGGTAAATACAAACCGCATGCACCCATTATCGGACACCTTGCAGCCGCTTCGGACGCGACCTCGTCGGTCACGCTGCTCCAGAGAATCTGATACTAAACCCATTCATGTTAATGCCATTATTGTGAAGCAATATGCAAATGATATGGTACTACAAACGGTAATCCGCCTGAAACCGTGTATGTTTGAGTTAATATGTGTTAGTTGTATTAAAAAAAGGCCGTAAATGATTGTTATAATGTGGTTAAACTCCAAATACCAGCTTCAAATGTCCGGCAATACACCTGCCGACAGGAGTTTCCAGACAACACAAAATGGACCATGGCATGACATTATAAACCCACTCGTGTTAATGCCATTTCTGTGAATACATGTGCAAATTACATCATAATACAAAGCAGCCATCCGCCTCGCGCCGCGTCTGTTTGACGGGTGCGTTGGTTCTGTTCCCCTGACGGGTTTATAGTAAACAGCGGTTGTGAAACTGTGGAAAAGCCCCAGATGTCAGCTTCAAATGTCAGGCAGTAAACGTGAGGACAGGTGTTCCCCATCCACATCTGTCTCCTCTGCCTTTAACCCTTTCAGGACCTCACGTGTACGGCTGGACATTTCTCCCTGTTACTTGTTTGTTTCCCCACATTCCCCTTCACATCCACTAGTATTCCTGTTTAGATGAACAGTTTCTCTAACGACATGGAGAAGGTCAGAGAATAGGAAAAACTAAATGGAGAGAAATCAAATCAATAATAACTCTGAGAGCATACATAACACAGGTTAGTATAACAACAATACATACAAAATACAAGATGGGTTGTATATAAGGTCATCTTAAATATTAGAATAATACAGTCCAATATATAAAAAATCCTTATGTATGTGTCACACAGTCCAGTTCCTTTCCTGCATCCTTTATAATCCTCCTAAACTACCCGTCTTGCTAAACACACAGAGGAATAGAGCATTAGCTCAAACGAGACGGTTCGAGACGGACGACCCATTTGTGTTTGATCGTACGAACTTTGTACGATGTCATTTGCACATTTCTTCACCAAAAATGGCATTTAAAATGTAATCCCGTGGTCCTCCGTTGGTCATAGGAGTGTGTGTTACGGCCACTAACATCACAGAGCCCCCCCCCGACCATGCTTAACGGCCCGTCCACACAGCAGTGAATGGGGTGACGTCACTTTTAGCCGAACTGCATTGTGGGAAGCGACGTGGAGCGTTGCTGGCGTGGCTCGCTGCAAAAGTTGAGCAATGTTCAACTTTTGACGCCTCGGCAGAAGCCTCAGCCAATCGAATCGTATGCCAGTACAAGCTCTAGCCAATCAAACCGCTGCTTGTGTGTCAGGGGCGGAGATTCATGTGATTGGTTGTTGGTCGAGTGTCAGACACGCCCGCCGGCAAGCGTCAGCGCACGCCGCTGTGTGGACGGGCCGTAACACGTTTAAAGCTACTCCGCTGTTCACGTGAAGGTAATCGCAATATTCTTCAAAGATGGCCGACTTGCCGTTGATGACGTCACATTGTTTCACGGTTTTTATGAATCGCCTCTGACGGGAAAACATAACGGTGGAGATCTACTAAAGTACTGAACTTAAGTATTACTTTGATAAGTATTGAGTATTTTGAGTATTTTCTATTTAATGCTACTTCATACACTACATTTCAGAGGTACAAATTGTACTTTTTACTTTATTTAACACTCATGGTTACTTTCAAATTAGCTCCGCATTGACAAAAACTTGTATTTGTCAATGCGGAAATATAGTCTTAAATGTGAAATAAAGTATCAGTATGTAGTGTCTCTACTTTAAAGAGTCCTCTCCTGCTGATGTTCAGGTGTATATCAGTATGTAGTGTCTCTACTTTAAAGAGTCCTCTCCTGCTGATGTTCAGGTGTATATCAGTATGTAGTGTCTCTACTTTAAAGAGTCCTCTCCTGCTGATGTTCAGGTGTATATCAGTATGTAGTGTCTCTACTTTAAAGAGTCCTCTCCTGCTGATGCACAGGTGTATATCAGTATGTAGTGTCTCTACTTAAAGAGTCCTCTCCTGCTGATGTTCAGGTGTATATCGGTATGTAGTGTCTCTACTTTAAAGAGTCCTCTCCTGCTGATGTTCAGGTGTATATCAGTATGTAGTGTCTCTACTTTAAAGAGTCCTCTCCTGCTGATGTTCAGGTGTATATCAGTATGTAGTGTCTCTACTTTAAAGAGTCCTCTCCTGCTGATGTTCAGGTGTATATCAGTATGTAGTGTCTCTACTTTAAAGAGTCCTCTCCTGCTGATGCACAGGTGTATATCAGTATGTAGTGTCTCTACTTTAAAGAGTCCTCTCCTGCTGATGTTCAGGTGTATATCGGTATGTAGTGTCTCTACTTTAAAGAGTCCTCTCCTGCTGATGTTCAGGTGTATATCAGTATGTAGTGTCTCTACTTTAAAGAGTCCTCTCCTGCTGATGTTCAGGTGTATATCAGTATGTAGTGTCTCTACTTTAAAGAGTCCTCTCCTGCTGATGCACAGGTGTATATCAGTATGTAGTGTCTCTACTTTAAAGAGTCCTCTCCTGCTGATGTTCAGGTGTATATCGGTATGTAGTGTCTCTACTTTAAAGAGTCCTCTCCTGCTGATGTTCAGGTGTATATCAGTATGTAGTGTCTCTACTTTAAAGAGTCCTCTCCTGCTGATGTTCAGGTGTATATCGGTATGTAGTGTCTCTACTTTAAAGAGTCCTCTCCTGCTGATGTTCAGGTGTATATCAGTATGTAGTGTCTCTACTTTAAAGAGTCCTCTCCTGCTGATGTTCAGGTGTATATCAGTATGTAGTGTCTCTACTTTAAAGAGTCCTCTCCTGCTGATGTTCAGGTGTATATCAGTATGTAGTGTATCTACTTTAAAGAGTCCTCTCCTGCTGATGTTCAGGTGTATATCGGTATGTAGCGTCTCTACTTTAAAGAGTCCTCTCCTGCTGATGTTCAGGTGTATATCAGTATGTAGTGTCTCTACTTTAAAGAGTCCTCTCCTGCTGATGTTCAGGTGTATATCAGTATGTAGTGTCTCTACTTTAAAGAGTCCTCTCCTGCTGATGTTCAGGTGTATATCAGTATGTAGTGTCTCTACTTTAAAGAGTCCTCTCCTGCTGATGTTCAGGTGTATATCAGTACGTAGTGTCTCTACTTTAAAGAGTCCTCTCCTGCTGATGTTCAGGTGTATATCAGTATGTAGTGTCTCTACTTTAAAGAGTCCTCTCGTGCTGATGTTGAGCTGTATATCAGTATGTAGTGTCTCTACTTTAAAGAGTCCTCTCCTGCTGATGTTCAGGTGTATATCAGTATGTAGTGTCTCTACTTTAAAGAGTCCTCTCCTGCTGATGTTCAGGTGTATATCAGTATGTGGTGTCTCTACTTTAAAGAGTCCTCTCCTGCTGGTGTTCAGGTGTATATCAGTATGTAGTGTCTCTTCTTTAAAGAGTCCTCTCCTGCTGATGTTCAGGTGTATATCAGTCTGTAGTGTCTCTACTTTAAAGAGTCCTCTCCTGCTGATGTTCAGGTGTATATCAGTATGTAGTGTCTCTACTTTAAAGAGTCCTCTCCTGCTGATGTTCAGGTGTATATCACTATGTAGTGTCTCTACTTTAAAGAGTCCTCTCCTGCTGGTGTTCAGGTGTATATCAGTACGTAGTGTCTCTACTTTAAAGAGTCCTAACTGGGGGATTTCCTTGTCCGATGTGAGGGTCCAAGGACAGAGGCGGTCGTATTGATATTCTGTACAAACTGTAAAGACCCCTGAGAGAAATGTGTGATATTGGGATATACAAATAAACTTTGATTGATTGATCAACCAATCACAACAGAGCAGACTGGGCTCTGGTTTCAGACAGAGGGTGAAAAGAGGTGCAGCTTCCGTTCCATATCCTCCAAAGATGGCCACCTTGTCGTTAATGACATCACGCTCCCCGCTCCCTTTCACCAGCATGATGATGATGATGATGATGATGATGACGATGATGATGATGATGATGATGATGACGACGGTGATGATGATGATGATGATGATGATGACGACGACGATGATGATGATGACGGTGATGACGATGATGATGATGATGATGATGACGATGATGATGATGACGGTGATGATGATGATGATGATGATGATGGCGATGATGATGATGATGATGACGGTGATGATGATGATGATGATGATGATGACGATGATGATGATGACGGTGATGATGATGATGATGATGATGGCGATGATGATGATGATGACGGTGATGATGATGATGATGATGATGATTATGATGATGATGACGATGATGATGATGATGATGATGACGGTGATGATGATGATGATGGCGGTGATGATGATGATGACGGTGATGATGATGATGATGATGACGATGACGATGACGGTGGTGTTTGATATACTTTTTATATTTCCACCAGTAGTGATCCTGAGGCTTCAGTACGTCGTCCTGCTGAAGAGCCGAGTCTATTTGTGTCCCGCTGCTGGTGTGTTCTGTTGTCCTAATGGCTGCTGGGCTTTCATGCACGTCTCTTTCACTTCTCCTGTTCGGCTGCCGCTGACCGAGGCACAGACTGGAGGACGTTATGTACGAACCACAGACTGTCTGTGACACGGAGAGCACGTCACTGCTTCATCTCTGTCTGTATGAAGTCGTCGTGAGTTTGAACGGAGCAGCTACATGTTAGCGTAGCCGGTCGCTCAGCTCGCCGTCCAGAACACACACATCTAAACCGTTTTCTCCTGCCGTCTTGTCTGCACACACGTTAACTATTCACTGTCCGGTACCAGGATGTTGTTACTTCAGCATCATTTGGAAACTTGTATTAACAATTAAATCACGGTCATATATGTTCATTTTGTTGTTGTTGTTGGTATCTACCATAGCATCTAAGATTAGATTCAAGGCTTTTGTTGTCATGTGAGCAGAGCTACAGCGTAGTTATATCAATGAGAAGCTGAGGTCACAGGCTCCTCCATCACATCGCATTTAGCTGAGGCGTTTATCCAAAGATACAATAAGTGCGTTCGACTAACAAGATACAACCTGAAGAAAACAGAATCATAAAGTACATCAGGTTTCATAGAGACAAACATTTCAAGTGCTACTCAGCTGGCTTTAGAGGAGCCAGCCCTTTGTTAGTATATAAGTGCTTTGTTAGTAGTTCTATCCTCGAGGTGGAGTCGAAGGAGATGAGTTTCAGTCTGGAAGGTGTGTGAGCTTTCTGCCGTCCTGATGTCAGTGGGAGCTCAGTCCACCATCTTGGAGCCAGGATAGAAACCCACAGCGTCCTCCAACAGAGCAACACAATAACACAGATCAAATAGAATAGACATTGAGATAAGCCCCGCCCCCTCGCCAGCACGTCTTGTTTGAATGACGCCAGTAAACACAGCCGACAGCCGCGGTGAAGCTCGAGCGATCAGAGCGATGCATTACGGCCCCTACACACGGCGACGTGCGTTGCCGCTTGGCGGTGGGCGTGTCTTGAGCTTGGGAAATCAACGCGAGCAGCCCGACCAACAACCAACCACATGAATGTCCCGCCCCGGACATACAAAGCAAATCATTCATGCTACATCCATGCTGCCTAAATATACTGTCTGCTTGCTAGCTGTCCATTCAAACGAAGTACACTGGATATAAACTCCCCAAACAAGCGAACACCTACCAGTTTCCCCCACTGTCCCTGCCCCCCCCCCCCATGCCTGGCTCCTCCGGTTTGTATCCCTGTATGTAAAGAGGGACTGGTCATAGAGTACCGGGTGATTCCCGACCGCCACGATCATTTTCTCCTCCTTTTGTTGACATATGGGAAATAACTGCGGTCTGGCTCTCCCAGCATACACGCGGTTTGATTGGCTACTGCTTGTACTGTCAGATTTACATACGAGGGATTTGATTGGCTGACGCCTCCGTCGAGGCGGCAAAAGTAGAACATTGCTCTACTTTTGCAGCGAGCACCGCGAGAGAAGCTACGCTTTGCTCCCACAATGCAGTTCGGCGAATCGTGACGTCACCCCATTCAAAGTGAATGGGCAGAAGCGCTGAAGCGGCAACGCACGCCGCCGTGTGTAGGGGCCGTAAGACTTCAGGTTTCACTTCCATGACTGAACTGTAGCTGCGTGATGATGATGAAGCTTTGCATCCTTGAGACTACTACAGGCGGATGCATTTAGCAATGGACTGACAGCAGTGCAGCTCTCAGATCACATCCAGCACTCTGCCGAGGCTCCTCCTCAGACACCCTGGAGAGGCTGAAGGTCAGAGAGGGTGCTCCGCGTCTCCTCTCTCAAAGCTCATGCTTGTTTCTCCGAACAGAAGACTCTTCCTGTCTTCCCGCTTCAGCACGAAGACGGAGACGCTCAGAGAACAATCCCCTGCATGAGGCTGGTCCCGTGTCTCTCTGTCTCTAATTAAAAAGACAAAGACAAAGACACGGGAGGAACGTTGTTTATGGCTGTTCCAGATCTGACAGGAAGTCGTTCTTATCTCCACTCATATAATCCAACGAGGTTTTCGTCCCTTTTTTTGTCCAGATTTCTGTTTACATGCTGCAGTATGACTGAAGAGATATGGAAGACATGTCACCATATACAATATTTAAAACGTTTTCAATCCGACATGCAAAGGTTTAATAGTTTAGGGATGGCTGTCGGTGCTTTCAGAAGAGAAACCTCATCTCTGTTTGACTTGTTAGTGTTTCCTGATGCATCGCTTCCAACTGATGGCAGATTTAGATTTTATACGATGAGAACTTTAGCATTTTTTCTTGTGTGCAAAGTTAGATCTCTGAAGCTTTAAAGAGTCCTCTCCTGCTGATGTTCAGGTGTATATCAGTATGTAGTGTCTCTACTTTAAAGAGTGCTCTCCTGCTGATGTTCAGGTGTATATCAGTATGTAGTGTCTCTACTTTAAAGAGTCCTCTCCTGCTGATGTTCAGGTGTATATCAGTATGTAGTGTCTCTACTTTAAAGAGTCCTCTCCTCTGATGTTCAGGTGTATATCAGTACGTAGTGTCTCTACTTTAAAGAGTCCTCTGCTGCTGATGTTCAGGTGTATATCAGTATGTAGTGTCTCTACTTTAAAGAGTCCTCTCCTGCTGATGTTCAGGTGTATATCAGTACGTAGTGTCTCTACTTTAAAGAGTCCTCTCCTGCTGATGTTCAGGTGTATATCAGTATGTAGTGTCTCTACTTTAAAGAGTCCTCTCCTGCTGGTGTTCAGGTGTATATCAGTATGTAGTGTCTCTACTTTAAAGAGTCCTCTCCTGCTGATGTTCAGGTGTATATCAGTATGTAGTGTCTCTACTTTAAAGAGTCCTCTCCTCTGATGTTCAGGTGTATATCAGTACGTAGTGTCTCTACTTTAAAGAGTCCTCTGCTGCTGATGTTCAGGTGTATATCAGTATGTAGTGTCTCTACTTTAAAGAGTCCTCTCCTGCTGATGTTCAGGTGTATATCAGTACGTAGTGTCTCTACTTTAAAGAGTCCTCTCCTGCTGATGTTCAGGTGTATATCAGTATGTAGTGTCTCTACTTTAAAGAGTCCTCTCCTGCTGGTGTTCAGGTGTATATCAGTATGTAGTGTCTCTACTTTAAAGAGTCCTGACACCTTCTCTGTCCCTCTGTCTTCAGGTTTTAGGGTTTGAGGTGGACTCCATCAACTCTGTGCAGTTCTCCAACCATACAGGTGAGAGCGATGAACAAGCATGCTTCTTTGACAGTGTGTGTGTGTGGTGTGTGTGTGTGTGTGTGTGTGTGTGTGTGTGTGTGTGTGTGTGTGTGTGTGTGTGTGTGTGTGTGTGTGTGTGTGTGTGTGTGTGTGTGTGTGTGTGTGTGTGTGTGTGTGTGTGTGTGTGTGTGTGTGTGTGTGAGTCAGCGCCAGCCCCTGGTGTCGTGACGTTTGTCTCTTTTTGAAGCAGCAAAGATGCAGTTCGTGTTCTGTCTGCATCTTGTTCCCCTCGGTGTCTCAACCCGTCATATTTTCATCTGATTTGCCGTCCCTTGAATGAGCAGTCTGTCACCCCCGCATGAATCAGCTGAAAACACAAACACATCTGCACAGCTGTGGCTTCTCAGTAAATATAACATCACACTGAGGATCAGCACAATGTGACGGAGTTTAGAGTAGAAGGTTTCCCAAAACAAATGAAGACACAACACGTGCAGCGTTTAGAGAACATTCAGCAGCTTGAGGAGACATGGGGACACTAAAGAGTGACGCACACAGCTGGGACCAGGGGACACTAAAGAGTGACGCACACAGCTGGGAGACCAGGGGACACTAAAGAGTGACGCACACAGCTGGGAGACCAGGGGAACACTAAAGAGTGACGCACACAGCTGGGAGACAGGGACACAAAAGAGTGCGCACACAGCTGGAGACCAGGGACACTAAGAGTGATGCACACAGCTGGGAGACCAGGGGACACTAAAGAGTGACGCACACAGCTTGGGAGACCAGGGGACACTAAGAGTGACGCACACAGCTGGAGACCAGGGGACACTAAAGAGTGACGCACACAGCTGTAGACCAGGGGTCACTAAAGAGTGATGCACACAGCTGGGAGACCAGGGGACACTAAAGAGTGACGCACACAGCTGGGAGACCAGGGACACTAAAGAGTGACGCACACAGCTGGGAGACCAGGGGACACTAAAGAGTGACGCACACAGCTGGAGACCAGGGGACACTAAAGAGTGACGCACACAGCTGGAGACCAGGGGACACTAAAGAGAGACGCACACAAGCCGGGAGACCAGGGACACTAAAGAGTGACGCACACAGCCGGAGACCAGGGGACACTAAAGAGTGACGCACACAGCTGGGAGACCAGGGGACACTAAAGAGTGACGCACACAGCTGGGAGGGAAGAGGAACCAGGGGGACCACTAAAGAGTTATGTCACACAGCGGGAGACCAGGGGACACTAAAGAGTGACGCCACCACAGCCGGGAGACCAGGGGACACTAAAGAGTGATGCACACAGCTGGAGACCAGGGGACACTAAAGAGTGACGCACACAGCCGGGAGACCAGGGGACACTAAAGAGAGACGCACACAGCTGGGAGACCAGGGGACACTAAAGAGAGACGCACACAGCCGGGAGGACCAGGGGACACTAAAGAGTGACGCACACAGCTGAGAGAACAGGGGACACTAAAGAGAGATGCACACAGCTGGGAGACCAGGGGGACACTAAAGAGTGACGCACACAGCTGGGAGACCAGGGGACACTAAAGAGTGACGCAACACAGCCGGATACCAGGGGACACTAAAGAGTGACGCACACAGCTGGAGACCAGGGGACACTAAAGAGTGACGCACACAGCTGGAGACAGGGGACACTAAAGAGAGACGCACACAGCCGGGAGACCAGGGGACACTAAAGAGTGACGCACACAGCCGGAGACCAGGGGACACTAAAGAGTGACGCACACAGCCGGAGACCAGGGGACACTAAAGAGTCACGCACCACAGCTGGGAGACCAGGGGACACTAAAGAGAGATGCACACAGCTGGGAGACCAGGGGACACTAAAGAGTGACGCACACAGCTGGGAGACCAGGGGACACTAAAGAGAGATGCACACAGCTGGGAGACCAGGGACCTAAAGAGAGATGCACACAGCTGGGAGACCAGAGGACACTAAAGAGTGACGCACACAGCCGGGAGACCAGGGGGACACTAAAGAGTGACGCACACAGCCGGGAGACCAGGGGACACTAAAGAGTGATGCACACAGCTGGAGGACCAGGGGACACTAAGAGTGACTGCACACAGCCGGGAGG
>JAMFTG010001282.1:0-40000 GCA_023974075.1 Chaenocephalus aceratus
AGTTGAAAATAATTCCCAAATAGTAATATAACGTTCCCCCCTTCCACACACACACTTGGACTCTGTCCCTTCCTGTTTGTGGAGGAATAGGGGGACATTTTATCCTGTGACACATGTCTGGGCAGGGAGCCATGAGGAGGAAACAGGTATTTATCAATTAGCAAATGTTTGTGCTGCAGTTTGTTGTTGTTTGTTTGTCACATGAAGATTGAGATGGGTTTGTGAATCTTTGCATCTCGTCTGGTCGTGAGAATCAGAGTCAGAGTGCGTGTTCATTGATAGCATATGTGTTTGGTCAAACGTTTCTGAAAGCAGTTTGTTGTTGTTTGTTTGTCACGTGAAGATTGGAGATGGATTGGCGAATCTTAAACATTCTTATTTTGAAATCAGTGGTGAATGTTTTCTTAACGCATGGATATTTTCTAAATGTCATTTTATTGAATGGTTTACTCGGCGAGAGGAGAGGAGACACCCCTGAGTTAAAGGGCATTTAGCGGTGAGTGCACGTCTGGTTGCTTCTCATCCAGTCTCTGAGTTGACCTCTGAACCCATTGAGTGGGACAGTCCGTGTCTCAGCTGGGAGGCTGTTCCAGAACGAACTGTCTTTAACAGAGAGGACATTTTGTCTGAAAGTGGTCCGTCTGCGGTGGACCTCTCAGTCTCCTCTGGTTTCTGACCTAGTGCAGCGTCCAGTGTGTTCTGTGGATGAATTCCCCTAAGGGGGGGGGGGCAGTCCATGTAAACATTTATACAAAAACACATACTTTTAAAAGACTTAAAATGGTCAAAACTCAAGAAATGGTGTTTCGCCAGGACGGTGCAGAGGTGGTGTTTCTCATGACGGTGCAGAGGTGGTGTTTCTCATGACGGTGCAGAGGCGGTGTTTCTCATGACGGTGCAGAGGTGGTGTTTCTCATGACGGTGCAGAGGCGGTGTTTCTCATGACGGTGCAGAGGTGGTGTTTCTCATGACGGTGCAGAGGCGGTGTCTCATGACGGTGCAGAGGTGGTGTTTCTCATGACGGTGCAGAGGTGGTGTTTCTCATGACGGTGCAGAGGTGGTGTTTCTCATGACGGTGCAGAGGTGGTGTTTCTCATGACGGTGCAGAGGTGGTGTTTCTCATGACGGTGCAGAGGCGGTGTTTCTCATGACGGTGCAGAGGTGGTGTTTCTCATGACGGTGCAGAGGTGGTGTGAACGTGGCCTTCTGTCAGACACCTGGCCTCTCTCTCGTACAGCTGCTCTCTGGGCTTCAGCTTTGAGGCTCAAGCGAACGAGCCGTCAGTCAAACAGTGTCACTGTGGGACAGCATCACGCAGTGGAGCTGTGACTCTGCAGCACTGACACTTAAGAAAGCTCTCATTTGTTCAACATGTTGAAGTTGAATTTAATAGTATTGGAGACTTTCTTAATATGTTTCTTAAAAGTCAAGTTTCAGTCCAGTAGGACTCCAAGATACCTGAAGTGGGAGACTATCTATTTCTGCTCCGTTTAAAAACACATTGGATCCTTCGATGTGGACTGGTCGTGTACTGAACATCGTGCATTCTGTTCTTCTTACTGAGCACATGTCGTTCAGCCGGTCCAAAGCTTTTGAGAGACAGCATGAGATCAGTGTTCTAGGGTTTACGCTGCATGTGTGGTCAAGTGGCTGAAGATGTGGAACATTTGGGTTTTTATATCTGCATCTTTGTGAAGCTGTTTCTCCTGATGGAGGACATTAGCAGCTGTCGGCCTCCGTGCGTTTCTTACCCCACGCTCCATCACATTCAAACAAACATTACAACAAACATCAACAACCCAATAAATCAACAGCTGTTGCTGCTGAAACAAAGCTGTTTGTTTACCGCTGTCTTCCACACCGTGACACTATTAGTGCTGTGTTTATCTCTACTTCTATCAAAGACTGTTTAATACATGACCATCATACTTCTGCAATAATCTGCGTTTGCCCGTTATATCAACGTTCGGATTCATCCTAAAGATGTGTTCAGGATTTAGGACCTTGTTTCAGGTTCATTTGAAGCAGGACTCAAATGAATCCAGGAAAGCCTGAGAGACTGAGAGCAACATTAGAAACTGTATCTATCAGAAATGTTTACACAAGAGAAAGTACATGCTTCTAGTTACTTGAATACATATGAATACAGGAAAAGGGTCTTTTCTACATGCATACATGTCAGGATAGTGTTCCTCCTCACGCTCTCGTCCTGCTCCTCAGAGTTCCCACAGACTCTGGAAGTGCTTCCCTCAGAACAGCACCAGCGTGCTGCAGTGCTGATCTCCACGAGGTCGCACTGAGGCTGTGGTTCTGCAGCAGCTGCATGTGTGCCGCATTTAGACGGCAGATCTGTCAGAGTTTCAGAGACCTCTTCTCCTCCGACATTATAAACCTCGCTCTGCATACTCAAAACTCTCTGCAGGACACCCAGCTGATCAACAACAACAACAACAACAACAACAACAATAACAATAACAACAACAACGTTCACTGATCGTCATCATCATGTGAGAGTTGCTTTGAGACATGAAGAGCGCTCTTTGTTAACTACAAACAGTGTTTTAAACCCATGTGTGTTGACATGACAGTTTGTCTAAATGCCAGAGGTGGGAAGTAACTAGGTATATGTACTCAAAGAGTCTCTGTGCAGCACTGAGATAAAGGTCTGGTTACTGCCTACTGAGTCAATCTCGCTGATTTTTGCCAGGGCACGGTATTGATAGCATGAGCTGTGTTGTTGATTTCTGGGGCTTTTATTTTGAAAAACACGCGGAAATATGAGCTAACTCTAACCAGACAGTTACTTCCAGGAGCTTATTCTGAAGAAAACGCCCCTTCCTTTGGAATCTGATCATGTTTTTGCAGATAACATTTTACAACTAGAGAATGCAATTCCTGAAGAAATTGCTCGTGGGAATGCTTTATGCTGAAAAGCTGACGCTAAACTGCTATGCTGAAATGTAATGTGTAAGAAGAAAGTGAAGACTTTAGATTGAAATGATACATGAACACTGGGGGCTTGAATGTGTGATGAGAGAAGAAAGTAAAAAGGCTTGGAAAAGCAGCAGAATATTTGAACCGCAAACTTCTGAACTAACTTGATTGTGAATGATCTGTCACCATGGCAACGGCATTTGATGACACCCCATAATACGCGTAGATGCGTTGATGGCTGCATCGTTACCAAACCTGTGAAGTTTGGAGCATTTTCACTGAAGTTATGAGAAAACCGTGTTTCATGGCAAGCATTGTGTTGCCATGGCAACGGCATTTGAAGAAATCTCAAAACTGTCCCGTAGATGTCTTCACGGCTGGACTGTTAGCACACATGAAGTTTAAGCACTTTTTGACAATTTTCATAGGAGTTATAGTAATATCGTGTTTTATTGCCATGGCAACAGCTTTTGAGAAAAACTCACTAATGGCACATAGACATGTTGAGGGCTGGACCATTAACCATTATCTGAACTCTGGTGCTGTTTTTGAACACTTTCATAGGAGTTATAGCGACATCATGTTTTATGGCGAGGGATGCGTTTCCATGGAAACGGCATATGGTGAGATCTCAGATTTGGCGTAGAGCTGTTGAGGCATGGACCGGTGATATACAAGTGAAGATTGGGGGGCGATTGGACCGTGTCCATTGGACTTACAGCCACATCGTGTTTCATGGTGAGTGGTCTGTCGCCATGGTAACGGCATTTGATGACACCCCATACTACGCTTAGGTGCGTTGAGGCCGCATCGTTACCAAACCTGTCAATGTGACATCATCGTGTTCCATTGCACAGGTGTTTATAGTTGAGCTCACGAGGTGTCCAGAGATCACAGCTTCCATTGTTCTGAATGAGAGATGAACCTCTTACGTTTTGTAGAAGAACCGTAACTGATATCTGTGAAATTTCAAAACGTGAAGCATGTCAAGGAAGTTGAGTATCTGAAGTGTGCTTTGTGTAGTTTCGGGTTAATAATGTGGCCTTTTTGGCAGTTTAACTAAAGGTGTGCGGCTGCTACCGTGAGGAAATATCAGCCTGAAATTACAATGGGCTTCAATGGAGACATGTTGAACGTTGTTGTCACTTCAGGCCCTCAAGAGGCATTTTGCTGAATTATTTTTTGCCTAATTATTCGTCATTTTTCAAGCTACGAGATGTTTTCCTACGTTTGTCATGATGAATTATGTCTCAGGAATGTAGGGTTTGGGAATTATGGTTTTAAAAAAATATATGAAGTCAAATTACAAACTGTCCTCCACTCTGACACTGACAGCACGCACTCTGCCTTAACGAGCTGTGCAATGTAAAAGTTAAAATGGAAAAATGTGATGTATTATGGGATGTATCTCTGGAATTATGAAAGATAAAAGTAATAGCCATTGATTCCCGACCGAGCTGAACGTTTTTTGAACGGAGTTTCTGCGATGTTCAATGTGGGAGAAGAAGAGCAAAATAACAGATGGAATAGTTTTGAAATGTAGTTGAGTATAAAGTAAACGCCTTAATCATTTATTTTCCTATGTTTTGTATTTGGCATTGTTTTGTTGTTGTCTCCTCCGGCTGAATCTTTCATGAACGTCGATTGAAAAAGCAACTTATTTTGATAATAATTTAAGATATGAAGCAGATTTTCTTGCTCTAACTTTGCATGTATGTAAACAACAGAATACGCTTGTATCAGATGTGGTACATTTAACAAATTCACAATATTATCCTTTATGATCTAGTAAAGTAGAATAATACATGTTTTATTTTCCTTCTTCTGCCGTGTTTGTTTAGTTTTGAACTCGCTCCTGCAGCATTCAATCTATAAAACACATATTCTCAGTAACTAATTGTATGTTGGTGCAGGATTGGCCGGCAGTGTTTCTGTTGTTGTTGTTGTTGTTGGTTTTTTGCTGCGAGTCACAGAAGTTTGAGTCTGAAGTCCTAATCATGTCTGTCCCCAACGGCCCCCATGATCCTCTGAGACCGGGGGGTTCGCTAGGCATCGTGGGTGAGATAAATGGAGAGAGTTTAATCTTTAAAGAGACACGATGCAGCCTGAAGACGTGAAGAAAGCAACTCTGGAAGCAGAAAGTGACCCGACATCAACCAGCAACACATGAACTAAAAACTCTGTCATACTTAAAACTCTAGAGAGAGGAGCTAAGGAGGCTAAAGGAACTACAGCACGGTCACATGACTTCACGTCACCAACGCTAAGCTAAAGGAGGCTAATGTTGGGCTATAAAGGAACTGCAGCACGGTCACATGACTTCACGTCACCACCGCTAAGCTAAAGGAGGCTGATGTTGGGCTATAAAGGAACTGCAGCACGGTCACATGACTTCACGTCACCACCGCTAAGCTAAAGGAGGCTAATGTTGGGCTATAAAGGAACTACAGCACGGTCACATGACTTCACGTCACCACCGCTAAGCTAAAGGAGGCTAATGTTGGGCTATAAAGGAACTACAGCACGGTCACATGACTTCACGTCACCACCGCTAAGCTAAAGGAGGCTAACGTTGGGCTATAAAGGAACTACAGCACGGTCACATGACTTCACCTCACCACCGCTAAGCTAAAGGAGGCTAATGTTGGGCTATAAAGGAACTACAGCACGGTCACATGACTTCACGTCACCACCGCTAAGCTAAAGTAGGCTAACGTTGGGCATGATGGCGTTTTGTCGTCTCATTTAGACATGTGTTAGCAACCTCCGTGAGGAGATGCTGAGTCTTGTCAGGGTTTTTGGACTCATTCCATACGTCTCTCTTCTTGAATACAAATGTGCTTCGTTGTCTCTCACATTATGGATGCATTTAATATAATTTCTGTGTAAAGCTTCTCAGTATTCAGAGCGTCTCAGGGTTTAACAGAGCGGGGCAAGGGGGCAAATGTAGGAACATCTCGCACACAGCGAACAGGACGTGAGGTGAAATAATACACACACACACACACGCACACACACACACACACATGCACGCACTTCACACCATGCATACACATCTCTGTGTGAAGCAGTCTGACGTGATAAAAGGTGAAATACAGAAAGTAATAACAGGAGATGTATCGTTCAGGTTGTTAGCTAATTTCCCGGTTATGATTATTTTCGCTCACATTTCAGTGATGTGTAAAATAGCAATCAGAGGAGCGTAGACGTAATAAAAAGAGCGATGAGATGGGTCACAGAGACTTAATGAACTCTGCAGCGTCTCTTTGCTTCCCTGTGTTTACGATCAGGATTTATTAGAGGGGTGTTATGTCGTACATTTCCATTTTACTGTGACGGAAAGAGTGTCAGCGCAGCAGCGGACTACAGATGGGAAGGAGCCAGGATTTATTTGACCTCCTGTCTGAAGATTATACTTGAGTAAATGGTAGAACGACAGACGACACTAACGTCGTCATCGCAGCAGAAAGATCCTCCTAAAATCACAAAGTCTAAAGACAGGAGATACTCTACGGCGGGTGATTGAATGATTAACGACATTAAAAGGCTGACACTCTTATAACTTGTGGTAGTTTTATAATAAATCTTACATTTCTGCTTCTCTTTCTGTGTTTCCGTCACTTAGCCTCCATGGTTGTTTTGAATGAGAAAAGCAGAGGTGTAGAAGCTGCAGATGTTACATGTATGAATCATTTGCACGTCCCAAACAGGAGCAGCTTTAACTACATAGTGCATGAGCCTTTTCACCTGGAGGATTTTTACATTTCAGTCATTGTATTTATAAATGTAAAGAAAAGCAGTCCGACTGGATCGTGGTGAGAACAGGAGCGTATTGCTCTGTGCGGATGGGGCTCACATTAGTGACGGGTTGATGCATCATGTGGATGACGATCAGCATGGGATAAAGGATCATACGAGGAATACTCTGTGAGCGCGTGACTTTCCGTCTGCAGACATGTGTTAAAGTATACTGACGACGATTAGGGCTCCTTAGTCCAATTCTGGAAAACGGAATCGGAGAAAAAAGTGATTTCTGTCCAAATAATTATTTAAAGAGGCAATTTTATTTTTAGTCCAATTCTGTGAAAATGCTGTTAACATTTTTTTAATTCTGTGAAAAGTCGAAATCTTTGGAAATATTAATATTCCGGCTGAAAAAGTCGAATTTCTGTAAAAAAGTCGAATTCTGAGAATCGTCTAACTTTGTGAAAAAAGAGAATTCTGAGAAAGGTCGAAAATCTGTGGAAGTGTTTGAACAAGTTGAATTTTGTGAAAAAGTCAAGTTCTACGAAAAAAGTAGAATTCTGTGAAAAAAGTTGAAATCTGAGAAAAAAGAATCGATAGCCACATCGGTAACTCCGGTGACGTCTCACTCCACCTCTCTCCGAACACCTGGGGCTCCAGAGAAGAAGAAGAGAGGTTCTGTTTGGATGGTTCTGTTTGAATGGTTCTGTTTGGATGGTTCTGTTTGGATGGTTCGGTTTATATAGTTCTGTTTATAGTTGTTGATGGTTCTGTTTGAATGGTTCTGTTTGAATGGTTCTGTTTAGATGGTTCTGTTTGGATGGTTCTGTTTGAATGGTTCTGTTTGGATGGTTCTGTTTGGATAGTTCTGTTATATAGTTCTGTTTGGATGGTTCTGTTTGAATGGTTCTGTTTATATAGTTCTGTTTGGATGGTTCTGTTTGAATGGTTCTGTTTATATAGTTCAGTTTGGATGGTTCTGTTTGAATGGTTCTGTTTAGATGGTTCTGTTTGGATGGTTCTGTTTGAATGGTTCTGTTTGGATGGTTCTGTTTGGATGGTTCAGTTTAGATGGTTCTGTTTGGATGGTTCTGTTTGGATGGTTCTGTTTAGATGGTTATGTTTTGGACGGTTCTGTTTGAATGGTTCTGTTTGGATGGTTCTGTTTATATAGTTCTGTTTGAATGGTTCTGTTTGGATAGTTCTGTTTGGATGGTTCTGTTTGGATGGTTCTGTTTGAATGGTTATGTTTGGATGGTTCTGTTTGGATGGTTCTGTTTGAATGGTTCTGTTTGGATGGTTCTGTTTATATAGTTCTGTTTGGATGGTTCTGTTTGGATGGTTCTGTTTTGAATGGTTCTGTTTGAATGGTTCTGTTTGGATAGTTCTGTTTGGATGGTTCTGTTTGAATGGTTCTGTTTATATAGTTCAGTTTGGATGGTTCTGTTTGAATGGTTCTGTTTGGATGGTTCTGTTTGAATGGTTCTGTTTGGATGGTTCTGTTTGGATGGTTCTGTTTGAATGGTTCTGTTTGGATAGTTCTGTTTGGATGGTTCTGTTTGAATGGTTCTGTTTATATAGTTCTGTTTGGACGGTTCTGTTTGAATGGTTCTGTTTGGATGGTTCTGTTTGGACGGTTCTGTTTGAATGGTTCTGTTTATATAGTTCTGTTTGGACGGTTCTGTTTGAATGGTTCTGTTTGGATGGTTCTGTTTGGACGGTTCTGTTTGAATGGTTCTGTTTGGATGGTTCTGTTTGGACGGTTCTGTTTGAATGGTTCTGTTTGGATGGTTCTGTTTATATAGTTCTGTTTGAATGGTTCTGTTTGGATGGTTCTGTTTGGATGGTTCTGTTTGAATGGTTCTGTTTGGATGGTTCTGTTTATATGGACTCTGGTTCTGGTTCTGTGTGTGATGGAGAGCTGCAGAGTGAGTCATACAGCATGCGGGAAGAAACTCAGCATTGGATTTAGTTTCTAATTAGAGACCCGAGAGGAAGCGCATTTCATACCGGGTCGTTAAGAAGAAGTCCAAATGCACGGAGTCTTTTTCAAACAGTTTGATAAGCTTCCTCTGGACTAAAGTATGAGACACACACACACACACACACACACACACACACACACACACAGACACACACACACACACACACACACACACACACACAGAGGTTGCCAGATACTGCTAATGACTGCTGCTTCGCCCCAATCCTCCAGACCCCCTGTCCATTATGCTCTCTGGCTCAGGGAGAGAGGGGGAGGTGAGAGAGAGGAAGCTGATTGGCTGAGAGAGAGAGGAAGCTGATTGGCTGAGAGAGAGAGGAAGCTGATTGGATGAGAGAGAGAGAGAAAGATGTTCTCCTAAAGTAACCCTAGTTGCTGAACATCATCAATCAAAGTTCACTCACGTCTGAACTGAATGTCCTGAGGGAAATGTCTTTCCTTCTAGAGTCTGGTTCTGGATCCACGAGGTTCTTCGTCTCAAGCAGAACGAAATATGAGAAGGAATGAAGCAGAACGTGTCATAGTCAGAATCAGTGTGTGTGTATTGATGGCACATGTGTGGTGAAACCTTTCTGAACGCACGTTGTTGTTGTTGTTGTTGTTTGTGTGTGGGTTGTGATAGCGGTATAAGAAGTGAACACATCTGTTTCACCTCAGTCCACTTGCGGAGGAGAGAGAGGCGTCAGGCAGACCCAGCATTCTAGATTCAATTCAAGTTCTTTGCTGATGTCTGGTGGTGTAAAGTGTAGAAAGCACCGACGGGCCCTGAAGGCAACACGGCGTCACAGGAAGCAGTTTCAGCCCGAGGCGTGGAGACTGGCTCTGATGTTCATGCTCTGTCCCAGAGGAAGAGGAAGAGGAAGAGGAAGAGGAAGAGGAAGAGGAAGAGGAAAGTTATTTCCTCACATCGCCTGTCCATCACCCTCCTCCCTTTTATCTCTCTCTCTCCATCCATCCATCAGTCTCTCTCTCTCTCCATCCATCCATCTCTCTCTCTCTCTCTTCTCTCCTCTCTCTCTCTCTCTCCTCTCTCTCTCTCTCTCCTCCTCTCTCCCCTCTCTCTCTCTCTCTGAACCCCCTCTGATTTCCATCTCCAGCCCGTTATAAAATGTATTGCTTGCCGGCCGCTGAGATGAAATGCATGTTGCAACGCTCAGACACACTCATGTATTCACACACACACACACACACACACACACACACACACACACACCACACACACACACACACACCTGCAGACTAACATCGTTAATAAAGCACACGCAGATGACAGATATGATAATATAGATTCAGGATCAAAGCTACTTCATGCTTCTCTCATTATCTCTCTGTTAACTGTGTGTGTGTGTGTGTGTGTGTGTGTGTGTGTGTGTGTGTGTGTGGTGTGTGTGTGTGTGTGTGTGTGTGTGTGTGTGTGTGTGTGTGTGTGTGTGATGTGATGTGTGTGTCCTCAGTATGCATGTTTCCTGTGTGTGTGTGTGTGTGTGTGTGTGTGTGTGTGTGTGTGTGTGTGTGTGTGTGTGTGTGTGTGATGTAATGTGTGTGTCCTCAGTATGCATGTTTCCTGTGTGCGTGTGTGTGTGTGTGTGTGTGTGTGTATGTGTATGTGTATGTGTGTGTGTGTGTGTGTGTGTGTGTGTGTGTGTGTGTGTGTGTGATGTAATGTGTGTGTCCTCAGTATGCATGTTTCCTGTGTGCGCGTGTGTGTGTGTGTGTGTGTGTGTGTGTGTGTGTGTGTGTGTGTGTGTGTGTGTGTAGCACGCTAGAGTGCTACCAGCACGGTTTGGTTTTACAAATGATGTCTTTGCTCACATCCAAATACACCTGGTGTGGGTTCTGCTGACCCCACGGGGAGGTGCTGGTCTTAGAAGCAGGCTGTGCCTTCGCCCGGTGCATGGACCAGGCCTTCCAGGACAAGTACATCACATAGCAACCACTGCTCCATGTGAGAACCAGCTCTGGGTACAAGTGTAGATACAGCATACTTGTATTCGGAAGTCTTGGCCATGGATATAAATGCACCGTGACTGCTCTGAGGATGTGTTCCCTTAAGGCTGCTGCTTAGCCGTGTGGAGAAGGAGGTGCTATGCGTTCCCTTAAGGCTGCTGCTTAGCCGTGTGGAGAAGGAGGTGCTATGCGTTCCCTTAAGGCTGCTGCTTAGCCGTGTGGAGAAGGAGGTGCTATGCGTTCCCTTAAGGCTGCTGCTTAGCCGTGTGGAGAAGGAGGTGCTATGCGTTCCCTTAAGGCTGCTGCTTAGCCGTGTGGAGAAGGAGGTGCTATGTGTTCCCTTAAGGCTGCTGCTTAGCCGTGTGGAGAAGGAGGTGCTATGCGTTCCCTTAAGGCTGCTGCTTAGCCGTGTGGAGAAGGAGGTGCTATGTGTTCCCTTAAGGCTGCTGCTTAGCCGTGTGGAGAAGGAGGTGCTATGTGTTCCCTTAAGGCTGCTGCTTAGCCGTGTGGAGAAGGAGGTGCTATGTGTTCCCTTAAGGCTGCTGCTTAGCCGTGTGGAGAAGGAGGTGCTATGTGTTCCCTTAAGGCTGCTGCTTAGCCGTGTGGAGAAGGAGGTGCTATGTGTTCCCTTAAGGCTGCTGCTTAGCCGTGTGGAGAAGGAGGTGCTATGTGTTCCCTTAAGGCTGCAGCTTAGCCGTGTGGAGAAGGAGGTGCTATGTGTTCCCTTAAGGCTGCAGCTTAGCCGTGTGGAGAAGGAGGTGCTATGTGTTCCTTTAAGGCTGCTGCTTAGCCGTGTGGAGAAGGAGGTGCTATGTGTTCCCTTAAGGCTGCTGCTTAGCCGTGTGGAGAAGGAGGTGCTATGTGTTCCCTTAAGGCTGCTGCTTAGCCGCGTGGAGAAGGAGGTGCTATGTGTTCCCTTAAGGCTGCTGCTTAGCCGCGTGGAGAAGGAGGTGCTATGTGTTCCCTTAAGGCTGCTGCTTAGCCGTGTGGAGAAGGAGCTGCTATGTGTTCCCTTAAGGCTGCTGCTTAGCCGTGTGGAGAAGGAGGTGCTATGTGTTCCCTTAAGGCTGCTGCTTAGCCGCGTGGAGAAGGAGGTGCTGTGTGTTCCCTTAAGGCTGCTGCTTAGCCGCGTGGAGAAGGAGGTGCTGTGTGTCCCTTAAGGCTGCTGCTTAGCCGCGTGGAGGAGGAGGTGCTGTGTGTTCCCTTAAGGCTGCTGCTTAGCCGCGTGGAGGAGGAGGTGCTATGTGTTTCCCTTAAGGCTGCTGCTTAGCCGTGTGGAGGAGGAGGTGCTATGTGTTCCCTTAAGGCTGCTGCTTAGCCGTGTGGAGGAGGAGGTGCTATGTGTTCCTTAAGGCTGCTGCTTAGCCGTGTGGAGGAGGAGGTGCTATGTGTTCCCTTAAGGCTGCTGCTTAGCCGTGTGGAGAAGGAGGTGCTATGTGTTCCCTTAAGGCTGCTGCTTAGCCGTGTGGAGGAGGAGGTGCGGTGTGTTCCCTTAAGGCTGCTGCTTAGCCGTGTGGAGAAGGAGGTGCTATGTGTTCCCTTAAGGCTGCTGCTTAGCCGTGTGGAGAAGGAGGTGCTATGTGTTCCCTTAAGGCTGCTGCTTAGCCGTGTGGAGAAGGAGGTGCTATGTGTTCCCTTAAGGATGCTGCTTAGCCGTGTGGAGAAGGAGGTGCTATGTGTTCCCTTAAGGATGCTGCTTAGCCGTGTGGAGAAGGAGGTGCTATGTGTTCCTTAAGGCTGCTGCTTAGCCGTGTGGAGAAGGAGGTGCTATGTGTTCACCTAAGTGTTCTGTGCTGCTTAGCCCTGATATATTTGATTCCCTGTCTTATGTAATATAATTTGTGGAACCAAATAAAGTATTCAAATGTGTGTGTGTGTGTTGTGTGTGTGTGTGTGTGTGGTGTGTGTGTGTGTGATGTAATGTGTGTATCCCTCTTCACGACACAGACACAGGTCGGTTTTCTTTGAAACGGGCGTTTATTTCTTGGAGTTTTTAATCTTGTGGCCTGCCTTCTTCCGTTACACCGTGACACTACAACAACACATACCATATCCATAGTCAAGCATATTAGCATAGTGTGCTACACAGATATGAATGAGCATAGGACGCCCACATGAAAACCTGAACAAATACCTCGTTGGTCGCTTGACCTGAAAGGAGATTGATCTTTAAGTTCCTTTTCTAAATAACTTTGTCACGGACTGCAGCAGATCTTCAATAAGATAATATATATATATATATATAATCCCCGTGGGAAACGGTTTCTCTGCATTCGACCCGTCCTAGTGTCAGGAGCAGTGTGCTGCCATTATGAACGGCGCCCGGGGAGCAGTGTGGGGAACGGTGCCTTGCTCAGGGACACCTCGGTAGCACTTGGGTCTTGCCGGGACTTGAACTGGTGACCTTCCAGTTGCCAAGCCAAGTCCCTATGGACTTCGCCACCACCGCCCCAATAAAGACGTCAACCCACGTTGAGTTGTCCAGTGCATCAACATAACACGCAGTACCAGCACAAGAACGAACATTAGTTCCTGGGCACAACAAACAACACACACATATTGGTGTAACATATAAAACAAAACTGTATTAAATCATGCCATATTTAACGATTATAACATTACATGAAATAAAGCATTTTTTATTGAATTTAACAATGAAATAAAACATTAAGGCAACTTTGTTAAGTCATTCACGATGTAATACTTGATCAGCTCAGGGTTCATTTAGAAGCATTTCCACACAAGGAAAGCCCAGACGTGTGAACAAAGGGCTGAGACCTCTGCTTTGCTCTGGAACACCGTGGAGTCCAGTCCTCCGCACTGCTGCTGGGACGGCCTCGAGCAGCGCTCTGTAACACCTGGAGAGCGATAACTGCTGAGCTCACGCTGTCTGCTCTTTGCATGGAACAAACTCCAGGTGACATTACGAGGCGTTTCAGATTCCCTCCATCATCAGCTGCTCCTCCGAGTGAAGCCGCCTTGCTTTTATAAACACTATCAGAGGGTTTTTAGATGACATTCAAGTGTACTCGGGACTCAGGTTTTAATACGTGAGAAGTGATGAGATGATAAAACGCTGAACAGCAGTTTTACAAACGACGAAGCTCTACTCACCAAACGTGCTTTCAGAAATGTACAATATGACTTTATGAAGGATTGTATACTTGTAGTATTACTACCATAGGGTTTGCTTTCACCTAAGTGAAGGATCTAAATACTTTATAGTACTGATACACATGGATTTAGAGTGTTTACCACATACTTATACTGTTAATCACATGAATATGACAATTAAAATAATAACACTAATAATCTGAGTAAAACTGAACATTTATGCAAAAGTAAAACCAATTATTCCCATGAAAAAAGCACTTGTTGATGTATTTTATACGTAAATATGTGTCCCCGGCAGGGGCGGACTGGAATCCCGATGGGCCGGTGCCGAGGTGGGCCGGTCGGGTAAGTCATTAGCACCCCCCCTGCACCCCCCCTGACCCCCCCCCCCGTTTTGACAATTAATTGATTTACTAGTGGTACCGAAGTGGGTTGCCCGGGCTGATTTTTTGTCCCAGTCCGCCCCTGGTCCCCTCCCCGGTGCGTCAGGAGACCTCACGCATCGTCAGAAGATAAAACCCTCTCTCTTTTCCTCCGTGCCCAAATCTCTAAAAACGGGGAACAACGGAGCTGATCCAGATTTGCGTCCGATATGACGTAATATCGGCGGCGGACCCACGGCCCTATCAGAAACGTTGCTATCAGAAACAATGCCCGACTGTTTTGGACGTAATATGGTCGGTTGTTTACATTAGCATCGCTAACACTCAGAGCTAACCTGTACTGGAGAGCATGTGCGTGAAGAAGCAGGAAGTAGAAAGGAACTCACCTTGTGGTGTAACCGGCAAGAGAGAAATCCTTTGAGCTCCATGCTGTTTCAGAGAGAGTCCTTGATCTGATAATCCTTGCGTTTCATCACCGCAGCATTTTAGACAGTATCTGCCAGGTCCCGCTTCATGAGCCGGCATAAGCTCCGCCCCCTCTTATTTTATTATTTTTCTGTTTACATTTTTATTTTTATTTGTTTTGCTTTATTTATACAGGTGAAAATGTCATTGAGACACAGCGTCTCATTCTCAAGAGAGACACAGCATCAGCACTTTAGAGACAGGAAGTGAAATAGAGGGATATGAGGCATGGCTAGAATGGTTGAAACACAAATCAGCAAGGAAATAAATGTTTAACTATTAAATCATATAAAGCACTTTATAGCTCTGTTAATATGTCTGCAAACATTACATTACATCCTTTGTACAAATATGTGTACAGTGAATTGATTTATGGTATATGAAGCTCTAATCTCACCTCATTAATTTATTCATTTCTTATCCTTTT
This sequence comes from Chaenocephalus aceratus, assembly GCA_023974075.1. Classification (NCBI taxonomy): domain Eukaryota; kingdom Metazoa; phylum Chordata; class Actinopteri; order Perciformes; family Channichthyidae; genus Chaenocephalus; species Chaenocephalus aceratus. Next base: position 15,017 of record JAMFTG010001282.1, read on the forward strand.
TAATATATTTTCAGTGCTGCTGGAATTAATTGATTTCCCCTCAGGGATCAATTAAGTGGGATTTGTCTCATCTTAACTAAAGAGAAGAGAATATGTAACATCTGTGTGATATACCGTGAGGGTTTACTCTCTGAAACAGAAGTTTAACACGTTTGTCAGCAGATTCAAAATAAGTGCAGTTTCTTGCAGCTGAAAAACTCAGTATAGTTATATTATATTTCCGTTTCTACTTTTTAATGCTGTTTTAATTATATTTTGAGATTTTTAAATTCTAGTATTTGTTTATTTCTACTCTTTAATATTTCTACTCTTTAATGTCTACTTATGTGCAATGCCTTGTTCTGTACGCTAAAATGTCCCAATTTGGGTTCAATAAAGTACCTCTTATCTTATCTGACAATATCAAAAATATAATGTGTGATGGCACATATGTAGAAGGAATACCAAACAAACAGATTTGTCTCATCTTAACTTAAGAGAAGATAATATTTTACATCTGTGTGAGGTTTTACTCTCTGAGACAGAAGAGTTACCGTTTAACACGTTTGCAGATTCATTATAATATTTGTATTTATTAATTTGAACTCCAGTGACAGCTCCTCCCACACTCACACAGTTCATTAGAGAAACAGATTCATACTCAGAGAAGGGACTGAACCCAATTAAAAAGCTGCACACTGAGAGACTCATCAAGTGCTCTATGTTAATGCAGCTGACGACAGGCATGACTATTGTAACTTGTTTTACTGTAAAGCATCTGATTCATTCACTTAGCTCTTTCTAATATAGTGCTTCAATACTCATACTCGCAATGCATGTATTTAAAGAGTCCTCTCCTGTGTGTTCAGGTGTATATCAGTATGTAGTGTCTCTACTTTAAAGAGTCCTCTCCTGCTGATGTTCAGGTGTATATCAGTATGTAGTGTCTCTACTTTAAAGAGTCTCTCCTGCTGATGTTCAGGTGTATATCAGTGTATGTAGTGTCTCTACTTTAAAGAGTCCTCTCCTGCTGGTGTTCAGGTGTATATCAGTATGTAGTGTCTCTACTTTAAAGAGTCCTCTCCTGCTGATGTTCATCAGGTGTATATCAGTATGTAGTGTCTCTACTTTAAAGAGTCCTCTCCTGCTGATGTTCAGGTGTATATCTGAGTGTAGTGTCTCTACTTTAAAGAGTCCTCTCCTGCTGATGTTCAGGTGTATATCAGTATGTAGTGTCTCTACTTTAAAGAGTCCTCTCCTGCTGATGTTCAGGTGTATATCAGTGTGTAGTGTCTCTACTTTAAAGAGTCCTCTCCTGCTGATGTTCAGGTGTATATCAGTATGTAGTGTCTCTACTTTAAAGAGTCCTCTCCTGCTGATGTTCAGGTGTATATCAGTGTGTAGTGTCTCTACTTTAAAGAGTCCTCTCCTGCTGATGTTCAGGTGTATATCAGTGTGTAGTGTCTCTACTTTAAAGAGTCCTCTCCTGCTGATGTTCAGGTGTATATCAGTGTGTAGTGTCTCTACTTTAAAGAGTCCTCTCCTGCTGATGTTCAGGTGTATATCAGTGTGTAGTGTATCTACTTTAAAGTGTCCTCTCCTGCTGATGTTCAGGTGTATATCAGTGTGTAGTGTATCTACTTTAAAGAGTCCTCTCCTGCTGATGCAGGTGTATATCAGTGTGTGTGTATCTACTTTAAAGAGTCCTCTCCTGCTGATGTTCAGGTGTATATCAGTATGTAGTGTCTCTACTTTAAAGAGTCCTCTACTGCTGATGTTCAGGTGTATATCAGTATGTAGTGTCTCTACTTTAAAGAGTCCTCTCCTGCTGATGTTCAGGTGTATATCAGTATGTAGTGTCTCTACTTTAAAGAGTCCTCTACTGCTGATGTTCAGGTGTATATCAGTATGTAGTATCTCTACTTTAAAGAGTCCTCTCCTTCTGATGTTCAGGTGTATATCAGTATGTAGTGTCTCTACTTTAAAGAGTCCTTCCTGCTGATGTTCAGGTGTATATCAGTGTGTAGTGTCTCTACTTTAAAGAGTCCTCTCCTGCTGATGCTCAGGTGTATTCAGTGTGTAGTGTCTCTACTTTAAAGAGTCCTCTCCTGCTGATGTTCAGGTGTATTTCAGTGTGTAGTGTCTCTACTTTAAAGAGTCCTCTCCTGCTGATGTTCAGGTGTATATCAGTGTGTAGTGTCTCTACTTTAAAGAGTCCTCTCCTGCTGATGTTCAGGTGTATATCAGTATGTAGTGTCTCTACTTTAAAGAGTCCTCTCCTGCTGATGTTCAGGTGTATATCAGTATGTAGTGTCTCTACTTTAAAGAGTCCTCTCCTGCTGATGTTCAGGTGTATATCAGTATGTAGTGTCTTCTTTAAAGAGTCCTCTCCTGCTGATGTTCAGGTGTATATCAGTATGTAGTGTCTCTACTTTAAAGAGTCCTCTCCTGCTGATGTTCAGGTGTATATCAGTATGTAGTGTCTCTACTTTAAAGAGTCATCTCCTGCTGATGTTCAGGTGTATATCAGTATGTAGTGTCTCTACTTTAAAGAGTCCTCTCCTGCTGATGTCATGTGTATTTCAGTGTGTAGTGTCTCTACTTTAAAGAGTCCTCTCCTGCTGATGTTCAGGTGTATTTCAGTGTGTAGTGTCTCTACTTTAAAGAGTCCTCTCCTGCTGATGTTCAGGTGATATCAGTATGTAGTGTCTCTACTTTAAAGAGTCCTCTCCTGCTGATGTTCAGGTGTATATCAGTATGTAGTGTCTCTACTTTAAAGAGTCCTCTACTGCTGATGTTCAGGTGTATATCAGTATGTAGTGTCTCTACTTTAAAGACTCCTCTCCTGCTGATGTTCAGGTGTATATCAGCATGTAGTGGCTCTACTTTAAAGAGTCCTCTCCTGCTGATGTTCAGGTGTATATCAGTATGTAGTGTCTCTACTTTAAAGAGTCCTCTCCTGCTGATGTTCAGGTGTATATCAGTATGTAGTCTCTCTACTTTAAAGAGTCCTCTCCTGCTGATGTTCAGGTGTATATCAGTATGTAGTGTCTCTACTTTAAAGAGTCCTCTCCTGCTGATGTTCAGGTGTATATCAGTATGTAGTGTCTCTACTTTAAAGAGTCCTTTCCTGCTGATGTTCAGGTGTATATCAGTATGTAGTGTCTCTACTTTAAAGAGTCCTCTCCTCTGATGTTCATGTGTATATCAGTATGTAGTGTCTCTACTTTAAAGAGTCCTCTCCTGCTGATGTTCAGGTGTATTTCAGTGTGTAGTGTCTCTACTTTAAAGAGTCCTCTCCTCTGATGTTCAGGTGTATATCAGTATGTAGTGTCTCTACTTTAAAGAGTTCTCTCCTCTGATGTTCAGGTGTATATCAGTATGTAGTGTCTCTACTTTAAAGAGTCCTCTCCTGCTGATGTTCAGGTGTTATTAGTATGTAGTGTCTCTACTTTAAAGAGTCCTCTCCTGCTGATGTTCAGGTGTATATCAGTATGTAGTGTCTCTACTTTAAAGAGTCCTCTCCTGCTGATGTTCAGGTGTATATCAGTATGTAGTCTCTCTACTTTAAAGAGTCCTCTCCTGCTGATGTTCAGGTGTATATCAGTATGTAGTGTCTCTACTTTAAAGAGTCCTCTCCTGCTGATGTTCAGGTGTATATCAGTATGTAGTGTCTCTACTTTAAAGAGTCCTTTCCTGCTGATGTTCAGGTGTATATCAGTATGTAGTGTCTCTACTTTAAAGAGTCCTCTCCTCTGATGTTCAGGTGTATATCAGTATGTAGTGTCTCTACTTTAAAGAGTCCTCTCCTGCTGATGTTCAGGTGTATTTCAGTGTGTATGTGTCTCTACTTTAAAGAGTCCTCTCCTCTGATGTTCAGGTGTATATCAGTATGTAGTGTCTCTACTTTAAAGAGTTCTCTCTCTGATGTTCAGGTGTATATCAGTATGTAGTGTCTCTACTTTAAAGAGTCTCTCCTGCTGATGTTCAGGTGTATTAGTATGTAGTGTCTCTACTTTAAAGAGTCCTCTCCTGCTGATGTTCAGGTGTATATCAGTATGTAGTGTCTCTACTTTAAAGAGTCCTCTCCTGCTGATGTTCAGGTGTATATCAGTATGTAGTGTCTCTACTTTAAAGAGTCCTCTCCTGCTGATGTTCAGGTGTATTCAGTATGTAGTGTCTCTACTTTAAAGAGTCCTCTCCTGCTGATTTTCAGGTGTATATCAGTATGTAGTGTCTCTACTTTAAAGAGTCCTCTCCTGCTGATGTTCAGGTGTATATCAGTATGTAGTGTCTCTACTTTAAAGAGTCCTCTCCTGCTGATGTTCAGGTGTATATCAGTATGTAGTGTCATACTTTAAAGAGTGCTCTCCTGCTGATGTTCAGGTGTATATCAGTATGTAGTGTCTCTACTTTAAAGAGTCCTCTCCTCTGATGTTCAGGTGTATATCAGTATGTAGTGTCTCTACTTTAAAGAGTCCTCTCCAGCTGATGTTCAGGTGTATGTCAGTATGTAGTGTCTCTACTTTAAAGAGTCCTCTCCTCTGATGTTCAGGTGTATATCAGTATGTAGTGTCTCTACTTTAAAGAGTCCTCTCCTGCTGATGTTCAGGTGTATATCAGTATGTAGTGTCTCTACTTTAAAGAGTCCTCTCCTGCTGATGTTCAGGTGTATATCAGTATGTAGTGTCTCTACTTTAAAGAGTCCTCTCCTGCTGATGTTCAGGTGTATATCAGTATGTAGTGTCTCTACTTTAAAGAGTCCTCTCCTGCTGATGTTCAGGTGTATATCAGTATGTAGTGTCTCTACTTTAAAGAGTCCTCTCCTGCTGATGTTCAGGTGTATATCAGTATGTAGTGTCTCTACTTTAAAGAGTCCTCTCCTGCTGATGTTCAGGTGTATATCAGTATGTAGTGTCTCTACTTTAAAGAGTCCTCTCCTGCTGATGTTCAGGTGTATATAGTATGTAGTGTCTCTACTTTAAAGAGTCCTCTCCTGCTGATGTTCAGGTGTATATCAGTATGTAGTGTCTCTACTTTAAAGAGTCCTCTCCTGCTGATGTTCAGGTGTATATCAGTATGTAGTGTCCTCACTTTAAAGAGTCCTCTCCTGCTGATGTGCAGGTGTATATCAGTATGTAGTGTCTCTACTTTAAAGAGTCCTCTCCTGCTGATGTTCAGGTTTATATCAGTATGTAGTGTCTCTCTACTTTAAAGAGTCCTTTTTAAAGTCCTGATTGGTTAGCTGGCCGGCCCTGTTGTGATTGGCCAACCGCATAGAAAAGTCCCGTCTCTTATCCAATAGGAGCACAAGTGTTCTTTAGTGATGTCACTGTGTTATTGGAAATAGCAAGTGTCAGTATGTTTGACATTATAATATTGAAATGAATAATGGATATTGGAGAATTGCCATTTAATAAAAGAAAGTGACCTTTACCATGCTGAAATGGAAAAATAATAAATCTTAACTTGAAGTTGATCATTTAATAACGAAAACTATATTACATTGGAATGGGAAACACAATTAAGATAAGAAAGAAGTGTCATGTTATGTTTTATTTTTCCATCCTCCCTTTATTATTCACCCTTTTTCTATTTCACATTTAAAATGTGTATTTTGAATCGGTGTTTAAATTGGTAATTTAATTATTGGGTTAAAGTCAATTGTCTTTCCAGAATAATTTCCTTTTCACATTTAACTATATCCCTATTCTTCTAAGTACTAACATATAATTAAAGTTTATTTGCCATTTTCTCGTTTATTTAAATCCCTGTGAGATTCTCTGTATACATGCTGCAGGAATCTCCCTGCAGGACGACATCATAACACACACTGACATTAACACACACTGACATTAACACACAGGGGTAGGTAAGTTTGAGAAACCGGCTGGAGATACACTTGTTGTTATATTCCATGGAATGCTCTTAACATCCCGATAGCAATGAATATCTGAAGTGCTTTGACAAAAAATCCATAAAAATGTCATCTGTGGAAGCCGTGGCGCTGTAAAAAGCTCGACCAATCATCTGAGCCGGCTAAAGTAGCTGGATGGCCTACCTGCCTGTCAGCCTCCCATCGGGGCACAGACTTATCTCATGCCCTCATTGGTCATGGTTCGTGTGTGTTGGAGGAGGAGGGGCTCTGTGAGGAAGTGGCAGATTTGTTCCGGCTGTGTATTTTCAAATGCTAGCGCACTCGAGCTGGTTTCTCCAAAATTACCTACCCCACCTTAAACACACACTGATAATAACACACACTGACATCAACACACACTGATAATAACACACACTGATGTCAACACACACTGATAATAACACACACTGATGTCAACACACACTGATAATAACACACTCTGATGTCAACACACATTTGTTTTTCTTTATTATAGTTTAGAAGACCTATCTTAATGGATTATCACAGACTGGTATACGTCATAGTTTATGAAGGATTCTGTATTAAACCAATTAATGGCACCACATAATGACCCCTAATATTATACATTTAAATAAAACAGATTCAATGATGAAATAACGTCGTATCACATCTGTTACAGAAATATTAGAAACATGTCTAAAGACTCCAGGACGACAGGAAGGTTAATATATGTTGGAATCAGTTTATTATAGTAGTTATGTAAGGGGAGCATCCTTACACAGCTGAATGAGGCCTGAAGCACCTTCACATCAATCTGACACTAAACGTACCTCTACTGTAGTACACACTAACCCCCCCCCTCCTCCACTGTAGTTATTTTAATTAGCAAAAGCACAGTGGGCCAAGAACACATCCCTGAGGAACCCCATAATTACATTATTACAGAAGATACCCAAACGTTTATATGAAGACATTATACTTGGATGTTGTGTTGGTGTCACAGTAACTAAGGTAACGAAGTGTATCCTTGTGTAGTTATGTAAGGGGAGCATCCTTACCTACAGATGAGGCCTGAAGCACCGTTACATCAATCTGACACTAAACGTCTCTCTACTGTAGTACACACTAACCACCCCCCCCCCCTCCTCCACTGTAATTGATGCCTGCCATGTTTTTATAAATAGATCTCTTGGAGAGGAGTGTTTCCCCGATGCCTGAGCCTCCATCTGGGACTTCCTCAGTTACCAGAGAGGAATCACTGCCAGTTCAGAGCCGACCCCCAAAACACTGATCCTGCCAAGCCTGGTGCTGAGTCAGCAGGGAGAGAGGGAACGTCTGATAGTGAGCTTCACCTCCATCTCTACCTTTAGTCCAGTTAAGCTACAAACCTCAGTCTGCATGAACTCAGCACCTCAGTTATTATAAACACAATAAGCCGCTGAGAGGCAACTGCAGGGAGGTCTGTCGGACGTATGCACACACAGCAGCAAGAGAACGATCTTTCACGTACATAATGCTCTCGCTGATGCCAAACCAAAAATATGCAGTTGCGATTGTTTGATTTGCGATTATGGTTGTTGGTGTTCAGTTTGCGATTGTTTGGGTTGGGTTTGTGATTGTTTTTATTGCTTCTGTTTGGGTTGTTTGGGCTGCAATCGACAGAAATGAAGGCGCCCTTTACTCCGTGACAAACACAACTAGTGACCAAGAGGTATGCTGGAGATCAAATACCCAGTGACTTACGCACACACACCACACAACCACACACAACACAAACACACACACACAACGCACGCACGCACGCACGCACACAACACACACACACACACGCACACAAACACCACACACAAACACACACACACACACAAACACACACACACACACACACAAACACACACACACACACAAACACACACAAACACACACACACACAAACACAAAACACACACACACAAACACACACACACAAACACACACACACAAACACACACACACACACACACACAAACACACACACACACACACACACACACACACACAAACCAAAAGGGACAACAACACATCCGTTGCCCTACATGGATTTTAGGGAATAAAGGAGGTGCCAGAACAATCTGGAAGAATAGGGAGATATCATGCCTTTCAGAAAACAGGAAATATGATGTACTGTGACTTTCAAACAGTTAAAGAGGCAGTGTATAACTTTAGTTTTATTGCAATTAAACTCCTTAAATATCAGCTTTATGTTAACACCTCACATCCCATCCTCTATTCAGTTGGCTCCAGAAAGGGAGATCAGTCTCCAGGTTGGACAGATGTGTGCAGACAAACCTTTCTCTTTGTGCTATTTTCAGAACGTTTTCAACAGATTATCCTCATGCCAAGTGATGGGGACAAAATTGACCATTTCCAAAAGTGGTGGAGACATGTCCCCAATGCGTCCCCAGTTTAAATGCCCACAATGCTTAGCGTTGAGCACCTGTTAGCTTGCTCCTCTCCCTGTAATCCTCCCTGAGAGCGACAGTAAGCTCTGCTCATGCCAGGCTTACGGAGACGAGGCGTCGTTAGTCTTTGTCCACGACGTGTTCATCTATCAGACTCTGGATGTGTCCTAATGCAATAACTCCTCATTTTCTCTGCTGTTACAGGGAAGCAATTCATAAGTCATGCTTTAGTTTTAAGTCCCAGAACAAAGTTTGGAAATGAGGACACGATTCAGATCCAGTTGTCAGGTGACTAATATCATCCTCTGATGATTGATCTGCTAATAACCCTGTCAGCCTGCGCTATTACCAGCATCTGGTCAGCATCATAAATCCATCTGCCATGTTTGTATTGATTCATAGAGGCATGGTTAGAGGAAGAGTCCACATCTAAAAACCCTTTTTATCCAAAACCATCAGCATTTAGAAGCAGGGAACATAAACGTTTTTTGCCTTTTTGTTATATTTTAATTATTATTATATTTAATGTTTCCATTTGATTAGAAAACAGGATTTGTTAACAGTTTCTTGCAACTCAATATATTTCAGTTTGTATATGTTCTACTTTTGAATGCTGTTTTAATTATTTTGAGATGTTTCAATTCTAGCATTTTTACTCTTTAATTTCTACTTATGTGCAATGCCATGTTCTGTACGCTAACATTTCCCAATTTGCGATCAATAAAGTACCTCTTATCTTCCAATATCAAAAATATAATGTGTAATCGCACATATGTAGAAGGAATACCAAACCATTATCATTTAAAAATAAAGTAAAGCATGTTTTTTTGCCTTTTGTTATATTTTTCAACGTTTCTCTTGCATGTTTTCCATTTGATTAGAAAAGGTATATTTTAACAGCTGAAAAACTCTCAAATATTTCAGTTTGAGTTCTTCCGCGGGAGTCTGATCTCCTCCGCTGAGTTTGGGCAAGGTGACATTTAATATCAAAGTTGAGACAAAGAGAAATGATGTTGCTCTCAGAGCTGCAGAAGAGCGATTCGTTTTCTGTCTCTGTGATGAATCGACTAACTAACTCCGCTCTGGATATTACGATGATGAAAATACTTTAGAAGAAAGTTAAGAATTCATGAGAAAAATGCATGTTTTAATATTGTACTTTTGTAATTGTAAGAGCAGTAACTGAATGTCAACAGTTCCTTTTTCCTGGACATGCTGAATGTCCCGATGGAATAACCGTGTAGCGTCTAATCCAGACATCGATGTGAATATTAGTCTGTAATCACTTCTTCTTATTGATCGTATGCAACGCTCATCACTGTCAGCCACAGAATATCTCACTGGCCCGTAGGAAATATTAGCTGTGACAAAAAAGGCTTTTCTACTTTACGTCCGTCAGTTTCTTTTAAGATTTTAGGCGTTTACTCACATGTTTTTGCAGCTTCTACAATATAGTAGTTGTTAGGAATTCTTCTCACCAAATAATATACTGTAGGTGTGTTTATGTAATCCTTTATATTTATGACCTAAATACCTAATGACATTCATCCTCAGTTGCATGCATTCAATACGTTTTTATTTAACGGTGATCCCCACCCTGTCTCACGTGTTCCTTGGCCATTAAATGAAAACCACCAGACTCAGAGACAGCATCAGGACTAAAACCACCAGACTCAGAGACATTTTCAGGACTAAAACCACCAGACTCAGAGACAGCATCAGGACTAAAACCACCAGACTCAGAGACAGCATCAGGACTAAAACCACCAGACTCAGAGACATTTACAGGACTAAAACCACCAGACTCAGAGACAGCATCAGGACTAAAACCAACAGACTCAGAGACAGTTTCAGGACTAAAACCACCAGACTCAGGGACAGCATCAGGACTAAAACCATCAGACTCAGAGACAGTTTCAGGACTAAAACCACCAGACTCAGGGACAGTTTCAGGACTAAAACCAACAGACTCAGAGACAGCATCAGGACTAAAACCACCAGACTCAGGGACAGTTTCAGGACTAAAACCACCAGACTCAGGGACAGTTTCAGGACTAAAATCTCCAGACTCAGGGACAGTTTCAGGTCTAAAACCACCAGACTCAGGGACCGCATCAGGACTAAAACCTCCAGACTCAGGGACAGTTTCAGGTCTAAAACCACCAGACTCAGAGACAGTTTCAGGACTAAAACCACCAGACTCAGGGACAGCATCAGGACTAAAACCACCAGACTCAGGGACAGCATCAGGACTAAAACCATCAGACTCAGAGACAGTTTCAGGACTAAAACCACCAGACTCAGGGACAGCATCAGGAACTAAAACCACCAGACTCAGAGACAGTTTCAGGACTAAAACCACCAGACTCAGAGACAGTTTGAGGACTAAAACCACCAGACTCAGAGACAGTTTCAGGACTAAAACCACCAGACTCAGAGACAGCATCAGGACTAAAACCACCAGACTCAGAGACATTTACAGGACTAAAACCACCAGACTCAGAGACAGCATCAGGACTAAAACCACCAGACTCAGGGACAGTTTCAGGACTAAAACCACCGGACTCAGAGACAGCATCAGGACTAAAACCACCAGACTCAGGGACAGTTTCAGGAATAAAACCACCAGACTCAGGGACAGCATCAGGACTAAAACCACCAGACTCAGGGACAGTTTCAGGACTAAAACCACCAGACTCAGAGACAGCATCAGGACTAAAACCACCAGACTCAGAGACAGTTTCAGGACTAAAACCACCAGACTCAGAGACAGTTTCAGGACTAAAACCACCAGACTCAGAGACAGCATCAGGACTAAAACCACCAGACTCAGAGACAGTTTCAGGACTAAAACCACCAGACTCAGGGACAGCATCAGGACTAAACCACCAGACTCAGGGACAGTTTCATCCCACAGGACATAAGACTGTTAAAACCTGAACTTTTTTAAGGACATCCATAAACATTCATCAGATTGCTAATTATGTATCTCTATATCATATTCCATTTTCTTGTATACAGACTCTTCTTGCACTATTTCTATTGTATTTGTATTTACTTGCACATCTCAAAACATTCTCTTGCACTATTTTATCTGTTTGATCTGTTCTCTATCCTATATACATTCTGTTGGAGGAGGACTTCAGTTTGTCATTGACATATCTACACTGGAGCTGCTGTGACATGATGATAGAGACTTGGATTTAATTGGTTTGTTGAATGCATCTCAAAACTGTATAACAAACCAACCTCAAAGAAAATACCAACATTGGTAACACTTTATCTTAAAGGTGGGGTAGGTAGTTTTGGAGAAACCAGCTTGAGTGTGCTAGAATTAGAAAATACACAGCTGGAAACAATCAGCCACTTCCTCACAGAGCCCCTCCTCCAACACACAGGAACGCGCACATGCCCAAGGAGGAGGACTTCAGTTTGTCATTGACATATCCACACTGGATGTGACATGATGATAGAGACTTGGATTGAAATGCAAAGGGGAAAAAGGTTTTCAAATTACTCCAATTAAAGCTTGATAGCTTGGTTTCTAACAGGACAATCATCTGGCACAGTTGTTAAAGTTAGCTTCCTGCATTCAACTATTCAAGTCTTGTATATTCCATAATAAATGTGTATAGATGAAATAACGTACTCTACATGCTAAGCGTGAATTCATCACACAAATATTTGAAGACCTGCCCGTGCGCACTCCATCCCGTGCACACGCTCACATTAAAAATAAAAACGCATGACCAATGAGGGCACGAGATCAGTCTGTGTACAGATGGAAGGCTGACAGGCAGGTAGGCCATCCAGTTACTTTAGCCGGCTCAGATGATTGGTCGTGCTTTTTACAGCGCCACGGCTTCCACTGATGACATTTTTTTAATGGATTGTTGTCAAAGCACTTCAGATATTCATTGCTATCTGGATGTTAAGAGCATTCCATGCAATATAACAAAAAGTGTATCTCCGAGCCGGTTTCTCAAACGTACCTACCCCTTCTTTAAGGTACACATATTCACCATCAACTAGTGTTAATTAACATGCATTTTGCCGTATATTGGCTCTTTATTAGTCATTATAAAACACTTATTAATGCCTTATTCTACATTACCATATTCTACAAGTATTAGGCAATTAGTTGAGAGTTTTTCATCAATAACCCTCTAATTAGAGCTTATTTATTGCAAGTAAGGAAGTTGTTGTACATGAGTTTTGGTATGCTCAATATGGGCCTAATACGGCAGTAGTAGTACCACAAGAACAATAATTCTCCCATAATAACACCTAACACCCAATCATCAACATCAATTCTTATGTAAAACAGACATGAAACCACGAGTGTTGATTGTGGTCTAAATAACTCAAAAATGTGGTATTTCTAACTCAGAACATGTTCCCTATTTTAAAGTGAAGTCTAGTTCATAACCAACAAGCTATAGTAGTTAGTTAGTAGTGGTGAATAAGTGTACCTTAATATAAAGTGTTACCCCAACCATACTTGAATGCTCTGGTTTGATGTCTGTAGTCTTTTGCAGTCTGAAACTCATCCCATAAACCCGTTTCTTTGTAATTGCACATGAAGCATTAATCTGGTTAATAGCACCTGAACAAACGGCTCCATGTGGACTCTGTTGGACATCTGCTCAGAGACTTCTGGTTCTTCTTTACGATGTCTTTAATGATCTGGGGGTGTAGAGGAACATATGATGCTTGGTTCCCCTTCAGGGCTTCAGAGTGAGTGAGGAGGGAAAAACCAGGTTTAATCTGAGCGGTGATGGTAAGATGAGGCGTTAATGCAAAGCCACACTGGAAAAGATGCTGCTCCAAAAGCAAGTCAATATAGAATAAAAACGATGTTGAAGATGTTTTTATCTTTTGATAAGTGAACCAATAGAACAAGTACGGAATGGCTCGGTAAGATTTTCTTGAAGTAAAGATGGGATACTGAGATAAATCAGATCTTGTATTTGGCTGGGGAAACTTATTTTGATCTAAATTTGACCAGAATTAGGGAATTGATACAAAAAAAGACAGAGGCTTAGACGCTTTCTGTCTTCTGATGGTGATTTTCCTGTAAGATGTTTTTAAGAGACTTTGACAAAAAAAAGATGCCTAAGATGCCTTGTCTAAACGAAAGACTTAAGTTAATAGGTCTTATATCAAGTGTAACCAAATATTCTGACTAGAAATTAGACAAACATACTTGGCAAGATTTTAAATGTTTGCAGAGCGAAGTGTTCATTAACCGGAGGAGTTTCAGTCCGTATCTGGGATGTCTCCGGTTAGTCTCTGGTTCTCCTCTAATGCTTCGTTCACACCGGACGCGATGTGAATATTCGTGTCTGGGTTCTTATTCTCCTCCAAGCCAGCACCTTTTTGTTGCGGTCCCGGGTAGATATACGACATTGTAGCCGGGAGGAACCCACTCACAGCGGAGTAGACCAGCTCTGCACTGCTTTACACTCCTTAGGACCAGAAAATGTTCCTGAGATGTAACTCTCTAACAGAGCACGTATAAGAGAGTGTTGAAGTAACTCTGTTATACGTGCTGATTTCTGAAGTAAAAAGCTAATGTTAAAGGAATGTGCTATAAAGGAACAACAGCACGCCTCACATGACTTCACGTCACCACCGCTAAGCTAAAGGAGGCTTAATGTTGGGCTATAAAGGAACAACAGCACGCTCACATGACTTCACGTCACCACGCTAAGCTAAAGGAGGCTAATGTTGGGCTATAAAGGAACTACAGCACGGTCACATGACTTCACGTCACCACCGCTAAGCTTAAATGTGGCTAATGTTGGGCTACAAAGGAACTACAGCACGGTCACATGACTTCAGGTCACCAACGCTAAGCTAAAGGAGGCTAATGTTGGGCTATAAAGGAACTACAGCACGGTCACATAACTTCACGTCACCTCCACTAAGCTAAAGGAGGCTAATGTTGGGCTATAAAGGAACTACAGCACGGTCACATGACTTCACGTCACCACCGCTAAGCTAAATGTGGCTAATGTTGGGATATAAAGGAACTACAGCACGGTCACATGACTTCAGGTCACCACCGCTAAGCTAAAGGAGGCTAATGTTGGGCTATTAAAGGAACTACAGCACGGTCACATGACTTCACGTCACCTCCACTAAGCTAAAGGAGGCTAATGTTGGGCTATAAAGGAACTACAGCACGGTCACATGACTTCACGTCACCACCGCTAAGCTAAAGGAGGATAATGTTGGGCTATAAAGGAACTAGAGCACGGCCACATGACTTCACGTCACCACCGCTAAGCTAAAGGAGGCTAACGTTGGGCTATAAAGGAACTACAGCACGGTCACATGACTTCACGTCACCATCGCTAAGCTAAAGGAGGCTAATGTTGGACTATAGAGGAACTATAGCACGGTCACATGACTTCACGTCACCACCGCTAAGCTGAAGGTGGCTAATGTTGGGCTATAAAGGAACTACAGCACGGTCACATGACTTCACGTCACCACCACTAAGCTAAAGGAGGCTAACTTTGGGCTATAAAGGAACTACAGCACGGTCACATGACTTCACGTCACCACTGCTAAGCTAAAGGAGGCTAATATTGGAATATAAAGGAACTACAGCACGGTTCACATGACTTCACGTCACCACCGCTAAGCTAAAGGAGGCTAACGTAGGGCTATAAAGGAACTAAAGCACGGTCACATGACTTCACGTCACCACCGCTAAGCTAAAGGAGGCTAATGTTGGGCTATAAAGGAACTACAGCACGGTCACATGACGTCACGTCACCACCGCTAAGCTAAATTAGGCTAACGTTTGGCTATAAAGGAACTACAACACGGTCACATGACTTCACGTCACCACCGCTAAGCTAAAGGAGGCTAATGTTGGGCTATAAAGGAACTACAGCACGGTCACATGACTTCCCGTCACTAACGCTAAGCTAAATTAGGCTAACGTTGGGCTATAAAGGAACTACAGCACGGTCACATGACTTCACGTCACCACCGCTAAGCTAAAGGTGGCTAATGTTGGCCTATGAAGGAACTAAAGCATGGTCACATGACTTCACGTCACCACCGCTAAGCTAAAGGTGGCTAATGTTGGGCTATAAAGGAACTACAGCACGGTCACATGACTTCACGTCACCACCTCTAAGCTAAATTATGCTAATGTTGGGCTATAAAGTAACTACAGCACGGTCACATGACTTCACGTCACCATCGCTAAGCTAAAGGTGGCTAATGTTGGCCTATGAAGGAACTAAAGCATGGTCACATGACTTCACGTCACCACCGCTAAGCTAAAGGTGGCTAATGTTGGACTATAAAGGAACTATAGCACGGTCACATGACTTCACGTCACCACCGCTAAGCTAAAGGTGGTTAATGTTGGGCTATAAAGGAACTACAGCACGGTCACATGACTTCACGTCACCTCCACTAAGCTAAAGGAGGCTAATGTTGGGCTATAAAGGAACTAAAGCACGGCCACATGACTTCACGTCACCACCGCTAAGCTAAAGGAGGCTAACGTTGGGCTATAAAGGAACTACAGCACGGTCACATGACTTCACGTCACCATCGCTAAGCTAAAGGAGGCTAATGTTGGACTATAAAGGAACTATAGCACGGTCACATGACTTCACGTCACCACCGCTAAGCTGAAGGTGGCTAATGTTGGGCTATAAAGGAACTACAGCACGGTCACATGACTTCACGTCACCACCACTAAGCTAAAGGAGGCTAATGTTGGACTATAAAGGAACTATAGCACGGTCACATGACTTCACGTCACCACCGCTAAGCTGAAGGTGGCTAATGTTGGGCTATAAAGGAACTACAGCACGGTCACATGACTTCACATCACCACCACTAAGCTAAAGGAGGCTAACTTTGGGCTATAAAGGAACTACAGCACGGTCACATGACTTCACGTCACCACCGCTAAGCTAAAGGAGGCTAATGTTGGGCTATAAAGGAACTACAGCACGGTCTCATGACTTTACGTCACCACCGCTAAGCTAAAGGAGGCTAATATTGGAATATAAAGGAACTACAGCACGGTCACATGACTTCACGTCACCACCGCTAAGCTAAAGGAGGCTAATGTTGGGCTATAAAGGAACTACAGCACGGTCTCATGACTTTACGTCACCACCGCTAAGCTAAAGGAGGCTAATGTTGGGCTATAAAGGAACTACAGCACGGTCACATGACTTCACGTCACAACCGCTAAGCTAAATTAGGCTAATGTTGGGCTATAAAGGAACTACAGCACGGTCACATGACGTCACGTCACCACCGCTAAGCTAAATTAGGCTAACGTTTGGCTATAAAGGAACTACAAACACGGTCACATGACTTCACGTCACCACCGCTAAGCTAAAGGAGGCTAATGTTGGGCTATAAAGGAACTACAGCACGGTCACATGACTTCCCGTCACTAACGCTAAGCTAAATTAGGCTAACGTTGGGCTATAAAGGAACTACAGCACGGTCACATGACTTCACGTCACCACCGCTAAGCTAAAGGTGGCTAATGTTGGCCTATGAAGGAACTAAAGCATGGTCACATGACTTCACGTCACCACCGCTAAGCTAAAGGTGGCTAATGTTGGACTATAAAGGAGCTACAGCACGGTCACTTGACTTCACGTCACCACCTCTAAGCTAAATTATGCTAATGTTGGGCTATAAAGTAACTACAGCACGGTCACATGACTTCACGTCACCATCGCTAAGCTAAAGGTGGCTAATGTTGGCCTATGAAGGAACTAAAGCATGGTCACATGACTTCACGTCACCACCGCTAAGCTAAAGGTGGCTAATGTTGGACTATAAAGGAACTATAGCACGGTCACATGACTTCACGTCACCACCGCTAAGCTAAAGGTGGCTAATGTTGGGCTATAAAGGAACTACAGCACGGTCACATGACTTCACGTCACCACCGCTAAGCTAAAGGAGGCTAATTTTGGGCTATAAAGGAACTACTGCACGGTCACATGACTTCACGTCACCACCGCTAAGCTAAAGGAGGCTAATATTGGAATATAAAGGAACTACAGCACGGTCACATGACTTCACGACACCACCGCTAAGCTAAAAGAGGCTAATGTTGGGCTATAAAGGAACTACAGCACGGTCACATGACTTTACGTCACCACCGCTAAGCTAAGGAGGCTAACGTAGGGCTATAAAAGAACTAAAGCACGGTCACATGACTTCACGTCACCACCGCTAAGCTAAAGGAGGCTAATGTTGGGCTATAAAGGAACTACAGCACGGTCACATGACTTCACGTCACCACCGCTAAGCTAAAGGAGGCTAATGTTGGGCTATAAAGGAACTACAGCACGGTCACATGACTTCATGTCACCACCGCTAAGCTAAATTAGGCTAACGTTGGGCTATAAAGCAGCTACAGCACGGTCACATGACTTCACGTCACCACCGCTAAGCTAAAGGAGGCTAATGTTGGACTATAAAGGAACTACAGCATGGTCACATGACTTCACGTCACCACCACTAAGCTAAAGGAGGCTAATGTTGGGCTATAAAGGAACTACAGCACGGTCACATGACTTCACGTCACCACCACTAAGCTAAAGGAGGCTAACTTTGGGCTATAAAGGAACTACAGCACGGTCACATGACTTCACGTCACCACCACTAAGCTAAAGGAGGCTAATGTTGGGCTATAAAGGAACTACAGCACGGTCACATGACTTCACGTCACCACCACTAAGCTAAAGGAGGCTAACTTTGGGCTATAAAGGAACTACAGCACGGTCACATGACTTCACGTCACCACTGCTAAGCTAAAGGAGGCTAATATTGGAATATAAAGGAACTACAGCACGGTCACATGACTTCACGTCACCACCGCTAAGCTAAAGGAGGCTAATGTTGGGCTATAAAGGAACTACAGTAAGGTCTCATGACTTTACGTCACCACCGCTAAGCTAAAGGTGGCTAATGTTGGGCTATAAAGGAACTAAAGCACGGTCACATGACTTCACGTCACCACCGCTAAGCTAAAGGTGGCTAATGTTGGGCTATAAAGGAACTACAGCACGGTCACATGACTTCACGTCACCACCGCTAAGCTAAAGGTGGCTAATGTTGGGCTATAAAGGAAACTACAGCACGGTCACATGATTTCACATCACCACCGCTAAGCTAAAGGAGGCTAATGTTGGGCTATAAAGGAACTACAGCATGGTCACATGACTTCACGTCACCATCGCTAAGCTAAAGGAGGCTAATGTTGGGCTATAAAGGAACTACAGCACAGTCACATGATTTCACGTCACCACCGCTAAGCTAAAGGAGGCGAACGTAGGGCTATAAAGGAACTAAAGCACGGTCACATGACTTCACGTCACCACCGCTAAGCTAAAGGAGGCTAATGTTGGGCTATAAAGGAACTACAGCACGGTCACATGACTTCACGTCACAACCGCTAAGCTAAATTAGGCTAATGTTGGGCTATAAAGGAACTACAGCACGGTCACATGACTTCCCGTCACTAACGCTAAGCTAAAGGTGGCTAATGTTGGGCTATAAAGGAACTAAAGCACGGTCACATGACTTCACGTCACCATCGCTAAGCTAAAGGTGGCTAATGTTGGGCTATAAAGGAGCTACAGCACGGTCACTTGACTTCACGTCACCATTGCTAAGCTAAAGGTGGCTAATGTTGGCCTATGAAGGAACTAAAGCATGGTCACATGACTTCACGTCACCACCGCTAAGCTAAAGGTGGCTAATGTTGGACTATAAAGTAACTACAGCACGGTCACATGACCTCACGTCACCACCGCTAAGCTAAAGGTGGCTAATGTTGGGCTATAAAGGAACTACAGCACGGTCACATGACTTCACGTCACCACCGCTAAGCTAAAGGAGGCTAATTTTGGGCTATAAAGGAACTACATCACGGTCACATGACTTCACGTCACCACCGCTAAGCTAAAGGAGGCTAATATTGGAATATAAAGGAACTACAGCACGGTCACATGACTTAACGTCACCACCGCTAAGCTAAAGGAGGCTAATGTTGGGCTATAAAGGAACTACAGCACGGTCACATGACTTTACGTCACCACCGCTAAGCTAAAGGAGGCTAACGTAGGGCTATAAAGGAACTAAAGCACGGTCACATGACTTCACGTCACCACCGCTAAGCTAAAGGTGGCTAATGTTGGACTATAAAGGAGCTACAGCACGGTCACTTGACTTCACGTCACCACCTCTAAGCTAAATTATGCTAATGTTGGGCTATAAAGTAACTACAGCACGGTCACATGACTTCATGTCACCATCGCTAAGCTAAAGGTGGCTAATGTTGGCCTATGAAGGAACTAAAGCATGGTCACATGACTTCACGTCACCACCGCTAAGCTAAAGGAGGCTAATGTTGGGCTATAAAGGAACTACAGCACGGTCACATGACTTCACGTCACCACCGCTAAGCTAAAGGAGGCTAATGTTGGGCTATAAAGGAACTACAGCACGGTCACATGACTTCACGTCACCACCGCTAAGCTAAATTAGGCTAACGTTGGGCTATAAAGGAGCTACAGCACGGTCACTTGACTTCACGTCACCATCGCTAAGCTAAAGGTGGCTAATGTTGGCCTATGAAGGAACTAAAGCATGGTCACATGACTTCACGTCACCACCGATAAGCTAAAGGTGGCTAATGTTGGACTATAAAGTAACTATAGCACGGTCACATGACTTCACGTCACCACCGCTAAGCTAAAGGTGGCTAATGTTGGGCTATAAAGGAACTACAGCACGGTCACATGACTTCACGTCACCACCGCTAAGCTAAATGAGGCTAATTTTGGGCTATAAAGGAACTACAGCACGGTCACATGACTTCACGTCACCACCGCTAAGCTAAAGGAGGCTAATGTTAGGCTATAAAGGAACTACAGCACGGTCACATGACTTCACGTCACCACCGCTAAGCTAAAAGAGGCTAATGTTGGGCTATAAAGGAACTACAGCACGGTCACATGACTTCACGTCACCACCGCTAAGCTAAAGGAGGCTAATGTTGGGCTATAAAGGAACTACAGCACGGTCACATGACTTCACGTCACCACCGCTAAGCTAAAGGAGGCTAATATTGGAATATAAAGGAACTACAGCACGGTCACATGACTTCACGTCACCACCGCTAAGCTAAAGGAGGCTAATGTTGGGCTATATAGGAACTACAGCACGGTCACATGACTTCCCGTCACCACCTCTAAGCTAAATTATGCTAATGTTGGGCTATAAAGGAGCTACAGCACGGTCACATGACTTCACGTCACCACCTCTAAGCTAAATTATGCTAATGTTGGGCTATAAAGGAACTACAGCACGGTCACATGACTTCACGTCACCACCGCTAAGCTAAAGGAGGCTAATATTGGAATATAAAGGAACTACAGCACGGTCACATGACTTCACGTCACCACCGCTAAGCTAAAGGAGGCTAATATTGGAATATAAAGGAACTACAGCACGGTTTAGGATTCATTCCTGCAGCTCTCTATACACAAATCCCTCCATAGTCTGAAATATAGGGCAGAATCGTTTTCTGTTGATCCATCTTTCTCCTTTTGAAATTCTCTTCCACATCACAGACTTCCCTCGACCCATTTCTTCATAGTGTTTCATTACACCTTTAAAGCTGTTTTCTAAACCTTGGACGTGCCTTTGTGTTTGTTTTCTGCTGCTGTATTGATGTTTTCATTAGACCCTCTAAAGCTGATAAGCCCTCAGAGCGCCTCCGGAGAATACATGTTCTTTTACCAGACGTCCATAAATCTGTGTTTATTTATCCGTGGTGTGAGTCTCTGATGGCAAACACGAACATATGGTCAGGATAGCACTCGTAATCAATTTAACTGCTGTCAGGAGGTGTGTGTGTGTGTGTGTGTGTGTGTGTGCGTGTGTGTGTGTGTGTGTGTGTGTGTGTGTGTGTGTGTGTGTGTGTGTGTGGCACACAGTACAGTTGTTGGTTTTGAGTGTTTGAGGTAGAGAGCCACTAAGACTGATTCATATGAAGATCTCCAGATAACAGACTCTCATACTTTACTCCAAAAGAATATCAAACTGTTTTAAAAAACATTCAATGATGTTCAGCTATCACAACATGACACACACTTTGATTTATTATATAATTCTCTAAGTAAGAAATATGTTTTGGGATGATAACAAAAGTCTAGGAATTCCAAAATCAATCAATCAATCAATGTTTATTTATATAGCCCAATATCACAAATGTTACATTTGTCTCAGTGGACTTCACAGTTTGTACAGAATATCAGTATGACAATACGACACCCTCTGTCCTTAGACCCTCTGTCCTTAGACCCTCTGTCCTCAGACCCTCTGTCCTTAGACTCTCTGTCCTCAGACCCTCTGTCCTTAGACCCTCTGTCCTCAGACCCTCTGTCCTTAGACCCTCTGTCCTCAGACCCTCTGTCCTTAGACCCTCTGTCTTTAGACCCTCTGTCCTTAGACCCTCTGTCCTCAGACCCTCTGTCCTTAGACCTTCACATCGTACAAGGAAAAACTTCTGGGGAAAACCCACAGTTTAAAGGGAAAAAATGGGAGAAACCTCAGGGAGAGCAGCAGAGGAGGGATCCCTCTCCCAGGACGGACAGACGTGCAATAGATGCCGTGTGTAAATTGAAAAGATAATACATTTGCAACATAGGTAGTCCAGATGTTTGGAAATGCATGTGTGTATAATAGGAAGATGAATCCACGAGGATATCCATCCAGGACCGATGATCCAGGACCACAGCCACGACTCAAGATCCAGGGCTCGTGATCCATGACTCCGGATCCCGGCGTATATAGACACCAAAAAGAAAGACATTTGGGGAAGCTGGGTTAATGGAACATGAGAGGACACAGGTACAGACAGAGAGAAGGAAGAAGTAAGATGTCCCCCGACACACTAAGCCTATATCAGCAAAACTAGGGGCTGAATCTAATCAGCCCTAACTATAAGCTTTATCAAAAAGGAAGGTCTTAAGCGCACTCTTAAAAACGGATAGGGTGTCTGCCGCCCGAACACGAACTGGAAGCTGATTCCACAAATGTGGAGCTTGATAAGAAAAGGCTCTGGCTCCCATTGTACTTTTAGAGACTCTAGGAACAACCAACAACCCTGCATTCTTGGAACGCAATGCCCTAGTAGGCCAGTAGGGTATAATGAGTTCTTTAAGGTAAGATGGCGCCTGCCCATTAAGGGCTTTGTAGGCGAGAAGAAGAATTTTAAATTATATCCTGTGTTCTATAGGGAGCCAGTGTAAGGCAGCCAGAACAGGAGTAATGTGGTCCCTTCTCCTAACTCTGGTTAGTACACGAGCCGCAGCATTTTGAATCAGCTGAAGCCACTTGACTGACTTCTTGGTACTCCCTGATAATAAAGAGTTACAATAATCCAGCCTAGAAGTAACAAATGCATGGACTAGTTTCTCTGCATCGTTTTGAGGCAAGATATGCCTGATTTTCGCAATGTTACGTAGATGGAAGTAGGCGGTCCTTGAAATTGATTTTATATGGGCGTTAAAGGATAAATCCTGATCAAATATAACACCAAGATTCCTTACAGCAGGGGTGGGGAACCTTTTTCCTCTCAAGGGCCATTTCAATATTTTCAACATCCTCCGAGGGCCGTACAAATGATTGACCTCTGCTTAAAAATCACAGCACATTCATTTGGCCTTTTCTTTCATGCTGTGCAAAGAAAAAGCAACCTCTTAATCCAGATATCTTGCCATGACTCGCGCATGCATTCACGTGCACGGTGTGGCGTGACCACCAAACAGAAAGATATGGATACAAGATGTGTGCAAATGTATTTAGTTTCCTATCCATGGACATGATTTAAGTGGGGGGGACTTAACCTCCTCTAGGGGGGTCCGGGTTTTTTTCTTTTAAATATTGAAGTTGAAAGCATCAATCTGGTGCACTTTGAGAGCAACATGAAGAGATCTATGGATACATCTCTCAACACCCATATGAAACAGAACTGTAAGCAGATTTACTATTTCTTTATGGATATTTTACAAATCACTCTCCTTTTAAACTGTATTCTTGTTTATTAATAACTTTTTTTTACTGAATAAAGTAAACAGGTATAAAATACTATATGTATTTTATACCCGTTTACTTTATTCTCTTGTTTTTTGATAACGATAATGATCATATAAAGATGTGCCTTTACCTCACTGGTAGTATAAAAAGCTTCTTATATTCGTTAGCACAGCTAGCTAACCAGATGCTAATAACAACAAAGTTATTGACTGTATGATCAGTATGACAGATGAACAGATCGCCACTGGGCTTACAACTAAGACACAGCCACGCAAAAACTGCAGCATGTGTAGCCTACGGACTTATGGGTACTGCAATTTGTTGAAGTCCCGGAGTGGTTCTGGTGCTCTCCGTCAGCACTGCACCCCTGTCAGACGAGACATATACCACGTGGTGACACGTTAGGCTCGTGTTGTGTTCAAGGAACATGACCGTTGCCAGGAAAAACAGGCACTCGCTTGTTTAATTATTTTGCGGTCTAGATTTCTTTAATTTTTTTCTTTTTTGCGTGTGTTTATAAATTACCTCGAGGGCCAAACCAAATGGTCTCGCGGGCCGTATACGGCCCGGGGGCCGGAGGTTCCCCACCCCTGCCTTACAGTCTCACTGAAGGCCATATTAATGCCATTCATAGTTAGTATATCTTTAGATAATTTGTTTCGTAGATTCTTTGGGCCAAGTACAATAACTTCAGTTTTGGTCGTGTTTAACATCAAAAAGTTTAAGTTCATCCACGTTTTTAAGTCCTTAAGGCAGTCTTGAATTTTATTTAGATGATTAATTTCATCAGGCTTGATTGGTAAATATAGTTGAGTATCATCCGCATAACAATGAAAGTTTACAGAATGATTCCTTATAATACTGCCTAACGGAAGCATATATAATGTGAACAAAATAGGTCCGAGCACTGAGCCCTGTGGCACTCCATGGCTAACTTTGGTTTGAGTGGAAGATTCATCGTTAACACGTACAAACTGAGAGCGTTCAGATAGATAGGACCTAAACCAGCCTAAAGCAGTTCCCTGTATGCCAACTAAGTGCTCTAGTCTTTGCAATAAGATATCATGGTCGATAGTATCAACTGCAGCACTGAGATCGAGCAAGACAATAATAGAGACAAGTCCCTTGTCTGAGGCTATTATAATGTCATTTGTGACTTTAACCAGAGCTGTCTCTGTGCTATGATGTGTTCTAAAGCCAGACTGTACATCTTCAGATAAATCATTGTTTTTTAAGTAACAGCTGTTTTGCGACCGCTTTCTCAAGAATCTCTGAGAGGAACGGAAGATTAGAAATAGGTCTATAGTTGGCTAAAACCTCTGGATCGAGGTTGTGCTTTTTAAGAAGCGGTTTTATCACTGCTACTTTGAATGATTGTGGAACATAGCCTGATAATAAAGACATATTCATAATATTTAATAAAGAAGTGCTAATTAATGGAAAAACGTCCTTCAACAGCTTAGCTGGAATTGGGTCTAACATGCACGTTGATGGTTTAGAAGAGAGAATCATTGAATGTAATTGTTCAAGGTTAATGGCTGAAAAGCATTCTAGTTTACTATCTAGTGT
>JAMFTG010001282.1:47500-50008 GCA_023974075.1 Chaenocephalus aceratus
AACTACAGCACGGTCACATGACTTCACGTCACCACCGCTAAGCTAAAGGAGGCTAATGTTGGGCTATAAAGGAACTACAGCACGGTCACATGACTTCACCACCGCTAAGCTAAAGGAGGCTAATGTTGGGCTATAAAGGAACTACAGCACGGTCACATGACTTCACGTCACCACCGCTAAGCTAAAGGTGGCTAATGTTGGGCTATGAAGGAACTACAGCACGGTCACATGACTTCACGTCACCACCGCTAAGCTAAAGGTGGCTAATGTTGCTATAAAGGAACTACAGCACGGTCACATGACTTCACTTCACCACCGCTAAGCTAAAGGTGGCTAATGTTGGGCTATAAAGGAACTACAGCACGGTCACATGACTTCACGTCACCACCGCTAAGCTAAAGGAGGCTAATGTTGGGCTATAAAGGAGCTACAGCACGGTCACATGACTTCACGTCACCACCGCTAAGCTAAAGGAGGCTAATGTTGGGCTATAAAGGAACTACAGCACGGTCACATGACTTCACGTCACCACCGCTAAGCTAAAGGCGGCTAATGTTTGGCGTGATGACGTTTAGTCGTCTTATTTAGACTCTGTTTTTTTATCCACCAGTGGCGTATTTTATGTGGTAGAGCAAACTGTTAAAATCTCCTATTTTATGTTTTCCCTAGGTTTTAGGACTCATTCCTGCACCTCTCTATTATCTTCCATACCAACACACTGTTTTTATTTCATTTTTCTTATCCGATATGCCCCCAGGCCAAAGAGACGCCCTTGCTTCATCACTTCTATTTTCTATCACCGTTTCTCTGCGATCGATGGCGCTTTATATCCGTCTCCGTCCTCCTCATGTTTCTCTCAGACCTCCCTTTCTGTCTGTCTTGAATCAATGTGGGTGTATCCGTCGTCACATGGTAGCGCCGGTTGTGTTTTATTGAAGCTGTCAGACTGCTGACCTTTCCCTGTCCGGAGGAGAGAGGGATGGCAGGTATGATGGAGGGAAAGAGGGGGAGGGTGACCACGTCCATTATGAGTCTAATCTGTCAAACTGGGCCTTCCTTCATCCTCCTGGCACTGACATGTGTGTGTTTCCACTCTTTGTTTCGGAGCAAAGAAAGACGTTCTAACGTCGCAGCATCACGTTCATGTCCCAACCTTCGGAGAAGTGGTGTTAATGAACTGCATGATTAAAATGAAGAGGAGGAAGCAAAGCTAATGATGTGAAAGAGGCCCTGTTCCTGTGGGGTTCCTGCTTCTAGTGTGTTCTATAGGTGTTGGTGCATGTACATGGTCTTGCACAGGTTAACACACTACGTGTAACAGAGTATTCCTCTTCCACTCTACTTCTACTTTCTCAAGAACAAGAGGCTGCTCTGGAATCCCCTCATAGCATCAAACATCACAGAAATAAAACCTCCTGCTGTCTGCAGGAAAACTGAGGAAGATCAGCTGACTTATTACACACACACTGTCACACACAGACACACACAGACACATACTGTCACACACTCTCACACACAGACACACACTGTCACACACAGACACACACAGACACATACAGACACATACTGTCACACACTGTCACACACAGACACACACAGACACATACTGTCACACACTCTCACACACAGACACACACTCTCACACACACACACACACACACACACTGTCACCCACAGACACACCACTGTCACACACCACACACTGTCACACACAGACACTCACACACTGTCACACACACACACAACACACACACCACCACACACACCACACACACACACTGTCACATGCACACCACAGACACAAACACCACACTGTCACACAGACACACACTGTCACACAACATTGTCACACAGATCAGACCTGTCCACGGATGTGTGTTATTGAGCTGACACACACACACACACACACACACACACACACACACACACTCACACTGTCACACACACACACACACACACACACACACACTGTCACACAGACACACACTCTCACACACATCCACACACTCTCACACACATCCACACACTCTCACACACACACACACACACACACTCACAATATGTCCCTGCAGGAGACGGACACTGAGTCCAGGTTGGTGTCCACTTCCTGTCAGAGTCTCACTAGAAAGACTTGAAGAGACAGGAAGATAAAACAGAGACAACCTCCATCTGTTCCTCTCTGACATGTTGGTGACATGTGGGAAGAAATATGATCATTGAGGACGAGAGGAGAGACAATGAACAAGTGTGAGAGGTAAAGAGGCTGTAGGATATAAGATAGAGAGATATATAGATAGATAGATGGATGGATGGATAGATAGATAGATAGATGGATGGATGGATATATAGATAGATGGATGGATGGATAGATAGATAGATAGATGGATGGATAGACAGATAGACAGCTAGACAGTTAGGCAAGGCAAGTTTATTTATATAGCACTTTTCAACACAAGGCAATTCAATGTGCTTTACAAAAAATGAAAGAACATTGAGAAAATGGCATTT